>BHFT01004229.1:0-39320 GCA_004320025.1 Laticauda laticaudata
CCGCTGTGTCCTTTTTACAAACATTTTGCATCCGTCGGCCAGTGTGACAGGGCCTTAAAGGAGAAGGTAGAACACATGTAAGAAAAACAAGAGTAGAGCTTTCAGTTGCATGGTTGAGCTGACATATTGACTTGTCACCTTTTTTGACACAGACACCCTTGTCAAAACCCTCCCTGTAGGAACTCATTTCTTGTGTCATTAATATAACCAATGCAGGAAAATTCCAACAGCTTTTATAATCCATTACCTCCTAAATGTTAGTCATATGGATCCTTAAGGAACAGAAGCTAGATTTTTTTTGTCACTACCTGTAGTTCTCTACAGGTAGACCTCAACTCATGTGATGACCCAGGATGGAGCTACAAAATAAACAGTCACAAAAACCCGGTGAAGCCCCTTTTATTCCTTCACTTTGTTTCCAAGCTCCAAATATTCTTGACGAAGGCAAAAAACTCCCACACAAGCAGTTACAAGAAGGAGGGAAAAAACAACACAAACCAGGCAAGATAAGGGCTGGAGGATGTCCACAGATAAGAGACACACACTGGGAAGGACACCAAACTCAGAGAGGAACCATAAACTAGAGATATTTCCATGCTTTGTTTTCAGTGTTCGCCCATACGCATGTCCGTCCTCTTATTCAGTTGTCACAGCTGCAGCCCATGAAGAAGATCAAAGCCCTCTCTTCCCAAGTAGACCACGTCTCTCCCTTATCCTCTCCTCCATCCCCCTAGGATGGAGAGAGGATGGGTCTGGGTCCTCCTCTGATTCCCCAGCCTCCTCCACAACCTCCAGAGCCACACTTCCACTCCCTGTCGGCTATTCCTCCTCTGACCCAGAGTCAGTCTCCACCAGGGGCACGACAACTCATGATCACAATTGGGACCAGAATTTATGTTGCTAATCAAGGCAGGTGTTAAGTAAATAGTTGTTAAATACTGCTTTATAAAGCCTTAGTAAGGCCACACCAGGAACACTGAATCCAATTTTGGCCATCACATTACAAAAAAGATGATGAGGCTTTGGAAAAAGTGTAAAGAAGATCAACAAAGATGATTAAAGGCCTGGAGACTATAATATATGAAAAACGGTTGCAGGATTTGGTTTTGGCTAGTCTAGAGAAAAGAAAGACTAGGGGTGACATGATAGCAGGATTCCAGTATTTGAGAGGCTGCCACAAAGAGGAGGGGGCCAATTTATTTTTCAAAGCACTTGAGGGCAAGACAAGAAACAATGGATGGAAACTAATCAAGGAGATAAGCAACCTGGAATTGAGGAGAAACTTCCTAACAGTGAAGACAATTTGCCAGGGGAAGAGCTTTCCTTCAGAAGTTGTGGGTGATTCATCATTGGAAGTTTTTACAAAGAGACTGAAAGGGAATAGGGTATCCTGTTTGACCAGCGGACTGAATTAGATGACCACCAAGATCCCTTCCAACTCTATTCTGATTGATATCACACTCAATTTTACTACTGTCTTTTTACAATTGCATTTGTTAAGTGGATTTGGCTTCCCTCCATTGACTTTGCTTGTTAGAAGCCCTTTGGGAAGGTCACAAATGAGGATCAAGTGACCTGAGGACACTTCAACTGCCAATGGTCAGGTGCTCAACATTTAATCCCTTGAACATAGGGATGGTGCGATGGTCATTTGTATGAGGACTGGTTATAAGTCACTTTTTCAGTTCTGTTATAACTTTGAACAGCTACTAAATGAATGGTTTTAAGCTGAGGACAACCTGTATATTTTATTGCCATACAGATACAGAATCCCTATAACGGGCAGCTTTAGAGGACAGGAATTCAGATAACAGCAGACAAGTTTGGCTTCTAGTCAGTGGGTCAAGGCTCTGTTTAATGATATTTCTATCACCCTTTGTCACTGTATCTGTAAATCTTGGTTCTGAAACATGTACTTTAGAATGGATTCCTTGCACATTTCTGATCATGTCCAAATAAGGTTTCAAATTTATTCCAAGAGAGATTATACTCTTGTAACACATTCTAAAATTACTCGGGCAATTGAAGTGTACTTCCAGGTCTGAATAAGAGACAGCACCAAAAAGCAATCATTCTTCCTTTAAAGAAGTTTTTCTCAGTCTTTGCAATTTTTAATATGTGTGAATTTCAATTCCTAGAATTCCCCTGCTGGCATATCTAATTTCTTTTCTTTAGCAACATCAACATAACAATTGTATTCTTTAGCTGTTGGAATGTTGACTTCAACACCAGAGCGTTAGGTGGTTTTTCTTAGAAGTCATCTTGCAACATAGAAAGCTATCTTCTTGTGGGAAAGATATACATTGTTCATTAACAAAGTGAGTTATATTTGGCATTGGAATCCCAGCAGGAGCCTCAGCTATCAATTTTAAGTAAAGCTACAGAACTATTCAGATTCAGCACTGAAAGCCTACTGAATACCGGTATGACAAAATTATTTTTGCCTCTTGGCCTGGATTCCTTATAACAAGTAAGTTTCATAGTAGGTAAATTAATTGTGGGCAAATCTGCAGTCAACTTATGTGCTACTCTGGTCTAAAACCCTCTGAGAGGCTTATCTTCTTTTTCAGCAAGATGAAAAAAGTTTTTAAAAAATGCAAAAAATACTTTGGCAACCAAGAAACACTTAGTCATCAAAACACATTCCATGAAGAAGTCTCACCATCCATAGAATCTGAAGCTCTCTTAAACAGGAGGGGGAAAAAATAATTACTCTCCTAAACTTCAATAAGTGGCGCTAGTTTGATTTCCGGAGATTTCCAAACAAGGGGCTGCAGTTGAGAAGACCCAACACTGTAGTGCCTGAAGAAGATGTTGAAAGGTGCCAAAATGCCTTTCTTTCAAGGATTCGATTTTCCCACTGGGAGAGCTCCTGCGCAAGGATACGGACAACTGCTGGAAAGCTGGATCTTTTTATTTTTCAGGAAGGTGGAGAACAGCAAGAAGTCTGCATCTGCCTCGCTTCTTATGGAAAGTCCCTGGTTTTTTTATACCCTTTTCTCCCTTTGTAAGTTGATTTTGTGTGAATGTTTATATTTGTGCTTAATTTTTCAAATCCTGTTTGAGTTTGTTTTTATTCCCGCCGGAGGGCAAACTCCACGGGGTGCGGAAGGCAGACTCCATGGGGTGGCCAGATTGTATTACTGGTTTTCTCTAATCTCTTTTAGCTTTAAGATAGTTACTCATATTTGTTCTGTGGCAATCTCCTGTCTGTCCCTTCTGTAATTTATATTTTGTGTCTTTTATCTGTTTGTTTTGCTTATTTGGTATGTCCTGTGTTTGTAAGGGTTTTCTAAATTATCTTTTTGTTTCCTTTTCTTATTTGTCTAGTTTTCTTAATTACTCAGGCTTTTGTCTATAGGGATTCTTTAATACCTTTTTATTTGATTCCTTTTCCTATGTAAGTTTGTTTTATGGCTGACCTGATGTTCCCCTTGGGCTTTTCCTGTTTTTGTGACACTACTGTCTTTGTGAAGTTGCCTTTCCACAAAGGCAATCTCTGAGAGAAATCTAAAGCAAACTTACCCTTCTTTATCTTGTCATACAGGTAGAAGTTTATCTAGAGTAAGGTAAAGAGCAATATTGTTGGGATCTTTCAGAATACACTTTTGTTGTGATTATTATGTCAAGAGTGAACTTGATATATACTTGTCCCTGTCATCAGCAAGGAAGGCAGCAAAGCACAACATCAGATGGCTTAAAGACTCTTCCATGAAGAAAAAGTTACATATATATACTGTTCTATCTCCTTCTCAAGTACCGTGTTTCTCCAAAAATATGGCCTCCACCAATAGGAAGGCCCAGCATGATTCCTAGGCATGAGGTGAAATTAAGCCCCACCCCCAAATTTTAGGCCTATTTAATCCATGCGTTTCCCTGCCATTTCTCATATCATTCGTTAAGAACTACACGAGGTGAAGAGAAGTGGTGGGCCACTTCGATCGGTCAGTGGAAGTGGCCTCAGGGCGAGCACACACACACACTCCCCTCACCCCTAGGCTGCTTCTACCGGCCGATCGGAGTGGCTGGTGACTGCCCTTGGGAAGCTTCCATTGCCTGAAAGAGACTGCCTAATGGTGAGGGAACACAGGCAGCCACACCACACCCCAAAGTGGTTGGGGACTCTGCCTTCAGGGAATTTTCGTTGGCTGATAGAAGTGGCCTGACGGCGAGGTATGTGCGTATGGGCTGCTCTAGGTGGGGGAGGAAATTAAGTCACCCCCAAAAAGATGGCCTAGCTGTTTTTTCAGGGGTCAAAAAAAAAATAAGGACCAGCCTTATTTTGTGAGAAACACGGTATAACAGCCTTGAACACTTAAGAAATAACCTGATTCATTTGAAATAGCAACAAAAGAGATATGAGATATTAAGAGTTAAGACTAACTCTCCATTTCAACTTTTAAGGACTATTTTGATTACTTTTGTGGTGCAGGTTAAAACACAGGTGCACAATTAACCTGAATGATTCATTCCTGACATAAAAGGCTCTATAGTTTCTAACCAGCCTCACTGGATTTTAATGCATTAAGTTATGTGTTCTTAATGCTTATAAATATATACACACAAACACAGTATTCGAAGATTTACTACAGTTCTAGGTAGGTAACAGCAGATGGAAACATGAGTCAAATGCTTAGTAAGCTAGCTTGCCAGTGTGATATACAAATATAAGTAGTTCTTGACTTATGTCCCCAATTGAGCCCAAAATTTCTGTTGCTGAGTGAGATATAGAAAAGTTAAGCAACTTTTGCCCCATTTTACAACCTTTCTTACCAAAGTTGTTAAGTGAATCCCTGAACTTGCTAAGTTAGTAACATGGTTGTTATATAAATCTGGCTTTCCCTTTTACTTTGCTTATCAGAAGGTGGCAAAAGGTGATTAACATGACCTCAGGAGACTGCAATTATCATAAATATGAGGCAATTGCCAAGCTTCTGAATTTTGATGACATGACCATAAGGATGCTGCAATGCTCATAACTGTGAAAAACAGTCATAAGCAGGGATTCAACCGGTGTTAATACCTGTTTGGTGACTACGTTTTTACACGGTACTCATGCATGTAAAAAAACTTTAGCTGTGCCAACTGGACAGCTGAAAAGCACTGTGCGCAGGTACACAGCATTTGAAAAACCACTTTTTTTCTGCTTTTTCATCCTCAGCTGTGCCACACAAAGCAGCTGAGGTTGAAAAAGCAGGAAATAAAGGACAGGCAAGAGCCCAGGCAGCTGGGTGGGTTAAACAGCAGCAAACACAGAACCAGTTTGATGTCGGCTGCTTTTCAGAGCTACCAGTTCTGTAGATCCGAGCAGAACCAATAGCATCCCACCCTTGGTCCTAAGCAGGGGTGGGATTCTACCAGTTCACGCCTATTTGCTAGAACTGGTTGTTAACATTCTAATCAGTTCAGAGAACTGGTTGTTAGAAGAAATTACTGGCCTAATCCTGTAAGGAAGGCAGTAAGGAGACATTCTGGTGTTGCTTACAGAAACTGCCTCTCCGTTAATCCTTATTACATTCTTGGCAGGACTAAACTTCCTGTCCCAGGAACTTCTCTGGATTTCCTCCTTTGCTGGTACTTTTGCTTGTGTGGAGTGACCATTTAAAGTTACAATGGCACTGAAGAAAGTGACTTATGACTGTTTTTCACACTTACGACTGTTGAAGCATCCCCACAGTCATGAGAGGCTAGACGAAGAGATGCGTGCCTCGATGTGAGTGATGTTGAGTTGACCATGCCCAGCCAGTCGCATGACCAACAAGCCATGCCCACCAACTAAGCCACACCCACAGAACCAGTTGTTAAAAAAAATTGAATCCCACCTCTGGTCATAAGTGACTTTTTTCAGTGCCATTGTAACTTCAAACAGTCACTAAATAAATTGTTGTAAGTCAAGGACTACCTGTATAATCCAAGAAACAATAGCATAGTCCAAATGCATTCCAAGAGTCACAGGATACCAAACAGGTAATCAGCCAGTCCACTACTCAAGTTATAAACAAAAAACAGGCACAAGAGCTAAGAAGTCTAAGAGTTGTCTCCCACAAGGACTGCAAGCAAATTTATAATTAGATTTCTGTACCCAGCTGGGTAAAATTACCTCACCCTTTACTTAGTGTAGGGGTGTCAAACTGGCAGCTTGCAGGCTGGATGCATCATGTGAAGGCCACGCCCACCCCAGCTCCACATGGGGGGTGGGATGGAAATGTTGTGAAGCGTCACTTGAGAGCAATATGATGCTGTGAATTTGACACCTGTGACTTATTGCAACGCCTCACTGAGGAACATTGCTCAACTTGATTCTGGATTCCCCTAGGCCTGAAGCTCGGGGGCTATGCCTCATCATCTGACCACCCCAACTGAACTGGAGATGCCTGTGGCTGATCAGCTTCTGTTGAATCCTGGCTTCCTGGTTCCTGAAACGGACCATCCTGAAGCACAGGCTCAGCTGGAGCCACATTATCAGAATTCCAGGACAGAGTCAGCCTCTGAATCATGCCTTATGCATTCATGCAGTAATAAAAGACTCGAATTACTTTGATTTTCAGTCCCTAAATCCAGCAAGGAATAACGATATCATTCTATGTCCACATTCACTTGCATCCTATTCTCAGTCCTCTAATATAGTCTACGCCTACATTCTCAATGTCCTGGATTGCCCAAAGAGTATAAGGGGCCATCACAGTCCATGCAGCTGGTCTAACGAAAGAAATCATGCAGTTAAAAAGAAACTTGGGATTTAGAAGGGAGTCAAATTTTATCACTCATGAAAAACACAATGAGCTCAGCTGAGATCATGGTGACTCACCCACTGATGGTGATTGTACAACAGAGCTGATCCTGCCCATTGCTACATTCAGTTTCATTCAACAGAGAACGGCCATAAAAGTGTCATGAGGGCCTTCATTTTTTTCCTGCTTTTTTTTTTTTAAGACAAAATTGTGAGACTCTTTGTTTTCTCCAGATTGTTTTCTTCCCATGTTTTCCACCTTGGAGAAATATGACCAGTAAGGAGTTCATACACTAGTCTAGCTCTGCAGAGCTATTCCTTATATACCAACCAAAGTAATTTCTGTGCGATTTTGTGAGCCCTATAAATCTGATAGATAAATAATGCTTTTTTCACAGAAAGTGATGATTAATCCTTTATTAACACTCTTATCTAGGCTAACCCAGAGCTGTTTTGAATGAGAACTTAACCCCTATTTGTCAGGTTTCTAAGTGATGAAATCCATTTAAAAAGAAAAGAACAGAGTCCATCTTCCAAAACAATTTCTTTTATTTAGGTAAACATCAAATTGGCAAAGTCCATGGTAATTCTGGATCTGACACAACCTGGAATTACCCCACAATATTAAAAGTTAGAAACAACCCCCAAGAGTCACATTCTCCAATAGAAGTAATTCAACGTTGCTTGATGTCATAAATCTCCACCTCAAGGGGCCCAAGCACAGACAGCTCGTTTTCCACGGGAAGAAAGATCACCTAGCCAAAACAATTCTCTTTATCTTCACTCGTCCCCCCCACCTTAGGAACGTGACAAGCCCGAAACCCTTCCCCCATGACTGCCACAGAGAAAGTAAGAAAAAGAATATATACTAAGCCTAACTAAAATGGCTACACATATGTCAATTTTGGACGTGACACTATTATTGAAAATTTACCTCTTCTAAGGTCCCCAATTTCTGGTATTTACCTGAATGGGTTAAGCCTATAAGTGGTTGAGATAGGTTATTGGGAATAAATAGTCATAAACTACTTATCTTTAGGTGCATGAATGTTGTGAAGATAAGCATGGCTAGATATCAGATAACCTGCCAGGGCACTCACACACAGGTTATAGCAGAGGTGGTATTCAGCAGGTTCTGACCAGTTCTGAAGAACCAGTAGCAGAAAGTTTGAGTAGTTTGGAGAACCGGCAAATACCACCTCTGACTGGAGATTTTGCAGTCTTCTTCCCCTGCCACACCCACCAACCCACGCCCACAGAACCGGTAGTAAAAAAATTTGAATCCCACCACTGGGTTACAGGTAGTCCTTGATTTACTATCCATTTCTTAATGGCCATTCAAAATTACAATAGACTTCCAGAGAGCTACTTTGAAGTTATGACTCGAACAAGGTTGGCTAGAATATATTCTAATCCAAATATATTTCTAAATCCAAAGTGCTGGAAGTGTAGACAAAAAGATGGTACTTATTATCATATGTGGTGGTTATGCCCAGAGACCAGGAAATATTGGGTTGAAATAAAGAACTGGCTACAAGACATTACCAAATATCAAATTGGATTTAAACCAGAATTCTTTTCGTTAGGAATAATTACAGGCCAATATCCCAAAAAGATTAATTATATAATATTGCATATTTTGACAGCAGCCAGAATAGCTTTTGCACAATTATCCCATCTAAGCTAATATCCCATCAGAAGACTTAGTTATACAAAAAAAATATTGGAATGCACGGAAATGGATAAGCTCACACTGGAAATGAAAGATAAAGAAGATTCTGAATATTATGCAGTATGGGATAAATGGTATGAGTGGCTAAAAATAAGTGAAGATTAGAAACAATGGATTGTTGTAAATAAAATTAGAGATCTTAAGAGATTATTAATATAGACATGTATATAATATAATATATAAGATATACATACATGTTGGTGCAAAATCGATGTTATGAAAATAAATGTGGTTTGCATTTTTGAAAATTACAATAAAAACAAATTTTAAAAAAAGAAGTTATAACACCTCCCAGCCTCTCTGTGGTACATGTGATTGTATTTTGGATGCTTGGAAATCAGCCCACACTTACAGTCATGTGCAGCGTCCTGCAATTACATGACAATTTTAAGAATTTCTCCCCCTCCCCAACAAACTGACATTTACTTCCAGTTTCTGGCAAAAACTATCCATTGACAAGAATAGGTTACATTTAATGCTCACCATGTTAGCTTACCAACTATTGCATTCCCTTAAATGACTACTGCAAAAAAAAAAAGTCATAAAATCAGGCACGGACACGTGGTGACCCACTTAACAACTACCACAATTTATGGCTGTAACTCTAGGCTCATTTATGGTCATAACTCAAGGATACCTGAATATGCAAAAAGGGAGAATTTAATTCTGTGGTCATGTAATCAAATTGTTTTATACCAATCCCTGCCTACATCAATCCCCCTGTAACCCGTCTGAAAATAATGGCAGATATTTTTGCTGAGTGTGAGGGATTCAGATCATATAATTAAAGTAAAATAGCAAATCCTCAGGTATGTGTTAGCTGTTTTATTGCACCTGTACAATGTATTAAGCAATGCATACTGTTATGTTTTAAAGTTCCCTGTCTGATCCGAAGAATGAACAGGAAGCAGCACAACAGCTGATTGGCTACCGTGTCTGAAAGTACGCTATATAAAGATGCGATCAGCTGTCGCCTGTCAACCACGGTGTCAGCACATGATTTGATATTTACCCTTGTTAGCATGTTAATAAAAGGGTTACCCTGAATCTGCTGGTCTGTCTCAGTAATTCCCACTGAATATAATACATACATTTAAACTATCTTTAGCTTACAGATTTAACCTGGAAACAGGGAGAAACTTTCTGACAGTGAGAACAATCAACCAACGGAACATCTTGCCCTCAGAAGTTGTGGGAGCACCATCAGTTGAGACTTTCAAGAAGAGATTGGACTCCCATCTGTCAAAATGGTGTAGGGTCTCCCGCTTGGGCGGGGGGTTGGATTAGATGACCTACAAGGTCCCTTCCAACTCTGGTTATCTGTTATCTGTTAACTGATCTAGTAAAATACAGCTCGGTCAGACTTAGATGGTCATCCATCAGGAAATAACCATTTTTAATCCAGACTAGGAGATTGGGTGGAAAAAAGCAGTGACAAACCATGTCTGAACAGTGGCCAGGAAAGCTGCATGAAATAGCCATTTACGGTGGAATTTAACTTGGAGATTTTACTGTTTATATCCTTGATTATGTTTTGAGTGTTTCCAATAATCATAATTCCCTAGGACTTGAGGTTATTTAGAACATTAATCATTAAATACAACTCTAAAAATGATAAAAAGTATATTTTATGGAAAGGCTAGAACAATAAAAATACAAAAGACATTATCATGATTCATACATAAGAATATAAATGATGAAGAAAAGAGACATATTTAAAAATGCAAGCTGAAAATTTAGTGAAATGACCCAGGGGGGTCATCTCTAATTATTATGGCCTAACCAAATAACCTTGTCTTAGTTTGCTAGTCATGCTCTAGCAATAACTGTTTTCAAGAAACTCTATCGTATATGATAGTTTTTTATTTATAGGCCATTACCAAATTATTCGTTTTCATGTCAAGTGAGGGCTCCTTCAGGCATCAGGAGCTGCTTTTCAGTAAATGGTGTGAAGCCACCTGGGAGGCTGCGCATCAGCAACTCATCACACAAATATTTAGTGTGTGGCTTGACGATTTGGCAAATGACGTCACCTTTTCAGAGATTATACAGATAGTCCTTGACTTACAACCACATTTGAGACCAAAATTTCTGTTGCTAAGCAAGACATCTGTTTGATGAGTTTTGCCCCATTTTAGGACCTTTCTTGCCACCGTTGTTGAACCGAATGTATTTATTTTAGAAAATTTATATTGCCGCCTATTTACACAGGGCGACTCAAGGCAGCTTACATGAATATAAAAACATCATATATATAAAAATAAAAAATAATAAAAGAAAATAATAAAATAATAAATTAATTAAAATAAACCCCCACCCACCCACCTCAGCGACAACACATCACACAGGCCAGATCATCCTGCTCTGGTTGACTAGGCCTGCTGGCAGAACCAGGTCTTCAGCAACTTGTTAAAGAGTGTTAGAGACTGGGCCAGTCTAATCTCCAGGAGAATGATCAGAGGTGGTATTCAGCAAGTTTTGATCAGTTCTGGAGAACCAGCAGTAGAAATTTTTAGTAGTTCGAAGAACGGCAAATACCACCTCTGACTGGAGATTTTACAGTATCCTCGTCCTGCCATGCCCACCAAGCCACGCCCACAGAATTGGTAGTAACAAAATTTGAATCCCACCACTGGGAATGATGTTCTAGAGAGAAGGAGCCACCACAGAGAAGGCCCTTCTTCCGGGTCCTACCAGGTGTATCTCCCTAGGGGATTGGACCAGCAACATTACTTGCCTCCCTGCTGTAATGGGTTGTGTAGATGTGACCGGCAAGAGATGGTCCCTCAGATAACCTGAATCACTGCCATTCTTAAGTTAGTAACACAGTTGTTAAGTGAATCTAGCTTCCCCATTGACTTTGCTTGTCAGAAGGTCACAAAGGGGAATATGACTCCAGGACACTCCAACTGTCACAAATATGAATCAGTTGCCAAGCATATGAATTTTGATCACATGATGCTACGAAGATTGTAAGTGTGAAAAATGGTCATAATTCACTTTTTAAGTGCTGTTGTAATTTTGAACTGTCACTAAATGAACTGTGGTAAGACAAGGACTGCCTGTAATTTACAGTTTTTTAAAAATTGAAAAAATAAAAAGTTGAAGGCTGTTCAATTTTTTCCCCTCATGTATCCAGTGCAATACAAAATACCTATAAAGTCTTAAAGACCTGAGTTTCCAAGACTGCTTGCTTTAAATAGCGTCTGCCTACCGGAAAGAGAGAATATTTGCTAAGAATCCCAACTTCCCTGAGGTGTGGTGACTGGAGATTTGGGAACAAGTATTCTCGGCTAACACTCCAGTGGATTCATTGACTTTTAATAATAAGAACTGCTTCTCCACTATTAATACTAAAATGCTGTTAAAAAACATGGCTATTTAAATAGGCATTTGGGGGCTTAAGAATGTGGTAAGTAAAACCCAGGATGTGACTGGTGCTACGAACGTTGTACAATGAGGATTATTGAATTATAGTTTTATTGATCTTCCTATATTATTTATATTTATATGTTTCATTTTATTTCAAAGCTGCTTAGATCTGCTTGGTTGAAGAAGCATAGAAGTACTTGGAAAAGTAATAAATTTTCAAGTGGGGATTAAACCTTGCAACAAATTTAGATTCCTGCTTTGTTCCTAGATTTAATAAGATCATTATAATAGGACAAGCAACATTACAGACATTCAAAATTTGATTGATTTATTCCTTTTCCAAGGTGCAGAAGTTCATCAGCCAGTAAGACCTTTCTGTTTTCTACCTGGAACAAGTAAATAAATCTCTACACAGAAAATATATGCAAATTACCACCCTCCAATCATCAATAATCGTGACATTCCGAAAACTGCAGGGAAAACATTACAGTTTTTCAGATTGTTTTGCATTTATTCTGATTGTACTCATTGTCCAAATAAAGAATTTCATGGGGATATTTCAGCATGAAATAGCCAATTCCACTTTGTTTTCTAAGGTTTATGATTGGGTTCATACACCGAGTTAACCCATGTGTTGCTTAATGTTTCATTGAATATTCACAATTGGTTTGCTTCACACAATGTGAAACCCCACAGATTACAAACCATAACGGCTGGGATAACAGTATTCTAAGCCCATATAACTCAAAAACCTATGGTGCTATGATTTATGGCTCATGATATTAATGCAGCATAAGGAACTGAGTGAGACTGTACTGATTAAGGCACCAGACTGGAAACTGGGAACCAAGAATTCTGGTCATGCCTTCATTGCGAAGTCAGAATAATAGAGTAACAGAGTTGGAAGGGACCTTGGAGGTCTTCTAGTCCAACACCCTGCTCAAGCAATGAGACCCTATACCATTCTTTACAAGTGGCTCTCCAGTCTCTTCTTAAAAGCCATCAGTGATGGAGTATCCACACAGAAGGCAAGCTTGTTCTCACTGTTAAGAAATTTCTTCTTAGTTTTATGTTGCTTCTGTCATTGATTAATCTTGGCTTGCCTTCTGGTGCTTTGGAAAATAGGTTGATCCTCTCTTCTTTGTGGAATAAATATTGGAACACTGCTATCATGTCACCCCTAGTCCTTCTTTTCACTAAACAAACTAATTCTTGGAACCATTCTTCATGTTTTAACTTCTGTCTGAACTATTTCCAGAGTCTCCATATCTTTTTTATAATATGGTGACCAAAATTGGACACAGTATTCCAAATGTGATCTTACAAAATGGGACTAATACTTCACATGATCTTGATTCTATTCCTCTCATAATGCAACCTATGATTGTGCTGGCTTTTTTGGCTGCTGCCTCACACTGCTGTGGTGTGCACACAGAATGACAGAAAAACAGACAGGTAAGAGAGGGAGGGAGGGAAGGAGAGAGAGATTGAGATTGAGTATACTGGTGAGTCTGGGACTGGACAACTCCTCCCTTTGACCAAGTTACCATGTATAGCAAGGGATCTTCCCACCTCCTTCCCTGGCATTCAAAATTATGCAGATTCTCTTCTCCCTACCTTTTTAAATCCCTGTTTCTCTACCTTCTAGCAATCTAGAGTTGAACATAATTTTTGCACTTAGGCTGTGTCTACATAACATGCCAAGTCTGTTTGGGCTTAGCATGTGGGGTGATCCTGGCTCCAATTTCATTTCACATTGTTAATAAAACCTAAAGGTTGCAAAAAAGCAGCCAGGCTGCTTTACTTCTCTCCAGCACTTGTTAGCCATGTTCCATGGGCAGCAGTGATCCATTTTATTGTGTCGGAAGATCGGAATACACACTCGTAGCCTAGGATCTGCAGCGCTTGTTTATTGCAAGGCAAGTATTGAAACTATGTAACAACAGCAATCAATGGCTGGCAAGCAGCCTTTATATAGTGGCTGTCTGCTGCTCTGTTAACCAATGACTTTGAACTATTTTCCCGCAGTGCTCACAATGGGCTACTGCACATTTGCGCCTGCACAGACACAATACCCCTCACCATCCCACTGGTACTTTAATTATAGTCTCATGCTACATTTGTACTCTTCTAAATATGAGGGTCACCGGCAGTTCCACATCAATTTGCGGATCTCCAGTATTCTGGATTGCTTGTCACTGGACCTCCACATTCTCCTGTTATCCTCCTTAGCAGTCGTGTGTTGCCTCATATCAGGGTCATTTGATATATCCCTCAGGGTCAGCAGAAGTGGGGCATCCATAGCAGGTGTCATCTCTGGTGCTGGACTCACCCTTCCAGTACCTCTAAGTACCCCTATGTTTTCCTCTCATCTGCATCTTTGCCTGCTCTTCCCTGGGGGACTGGATCACTTGCTTTGCGATTGGCCAGTGGTTTGGGATCTCTCCAGAGCTGTCGATGTATCTGTCAGATACAGATGTCACACTCTGCCATCTTTGAGTTCCATGATATGACATGTGACTTCCAGAATATGTCCAGGCACCAGATGGGTTTTCCCACATAGTTCCTCATGTTCGCTCTGTCCCCTTGTTTGAAAGTCCTTGCCGTGCCATTCTCTTCTCTCTGGTTGTCTGTTCTGTAGTCAGGGTGTACTGTGTCTGGGTGTGTTCTTTGTCTTCTCCCCATTAACAGTTCTGCTGGGCTCCTGCCCATTACCACACATGGAGTGACGTGTTGGGTTAACAGGTATTTTTCCAATTTCTC
Organism: Laticauda laticaudata; assembly: GCA_004320025.1. NCBI lineage: Eukaryota > Metazoa > Chordata > Lepidosauria > Squamata > Elapidae > Laticauda > Laticauda laticaudata. The sequence continues at coordinate 14,598 of BHFT01004229.1, forward strand.
TTGGACATTCTCTTGTCCCATTCGGGAGAGGGCCTCCCTCATAGTGCACACCATCCACTCTACTTGGCCATTTCCTGAGGTGGTAATGGTGTGGTAAGTGCATGGCAGATCCCTCTGTTTGCCAGGAATATCTCAAATGGCCTTGCTGTCATTGTCTGAGACCACCACACCTGGCAGACCATGTGTTGCAAACAGTGTATGTAGCACGTTAGTGATGGCATCTGTGGTTGTTGTGTTCATGATAGCCACCTCTAACCACTTCGAGTATGCATCTACGATGATTAGGAAGAACTTCCCGTAGACCAGCCCAGCAAAATAGATGTGTATCCTGGACCAAGGGCTCTGTGGAGTCTCCCATTTGTGGGGGTTTGTGATAGGGGGTGACAGTCGCATCTCTTGGCATGGTTTACAGCTGGCCACCCATTGCTCGATGTCTTTGTCCAGGGATGGCCACCATATGTAACTGTGGGCTAAGGCTTTCATCCGAATGATCCCGGGGTGGCCTTCATATAGTGTCTGCAGCAACATTTTCCTTAATGTTGGGGGAACCACTATACAGCTTCCCCACAGCAGACAACCTTTTTATATGGACAGTTATGTTGTGTCATCTTGAATGGCCTGAAATCTGTGCTCGTTGATTCCTTTGGCCACCTCCTCCACACCCAGTTTAATACTTTTGTTATCATTGGGTCTTGGATGTTATTATAGTCATTTGCTTCCAGAACGCAATCAAATTGGATGTATCCCATGTCTCTATTTCAGGATCAAATGATGTGAATTTTGGGGGGTTTCCATGCTTCCTTCTGAGTGATCTGGCTGTTTCCTCATTGATTCCGTGGTCTCCTGCAGTGATCTGTGCAATAGCTCCCGTTCCGACCGAAAATCCCACCTTTGTCGCTAGTTCTTGTGTCGGAAGATTGGAATACACACTCAGAGCCTAGGATCCGCAACTCTTATTTATTGCAAGGCAAGTATAACAACAATGTAACAACAGCAGTCAACAGCTGGTGGGCAGCCTTTATATAGCAGCTGCCTGCTGCTCTGTTAACCAATGACTTTGAACTATTTTCCCATGCTGCTCGTGATGGGCTACTGCACTCCTGTGCCTATGCAGACACAACACATTTCCTTCTGCTTTTGATGGAGTCAGAACTTAGTAGATATTGTGCTTCCTCCCTAACAGCTTTTAAGTCTTCTCACCACCCAGAAATTTGCAACGTCTCTCAAGTTGGCTTGCTATTCCCCCCAGTTTGAAGAGCATTGCCATCAGTCAAACAGATTTTATAAGAACCTCTGAGAAAAAATTGGTGATTCTGTTATCATAAATATCATGGATGGACACTTGGCTTGCTCGTTATATTTCACATCATCTGCCATTCACACTATGTGTATTTCATTACTCTTGAGTTTGACAGGGCAGTGATTGTTATCTCCCAGAGATGCTTGGATTCAGCTAATCGTATGCTGCCTGGCAGAAGCAATCTTCAGATTGGGGAATACTTACTTTCTCTTTTTAAAAAAATAATGAAGATATTTGCAGTAACAGAGAACTTTGCTTCATTTGTAACCAACATTTGCAAAACTCTTCCACAGCTGATATTGGTCCCTGGATATTAGCAAGTATATTGTACGTGGCACAGACAGAGCAAAGGTTAATAATTGAGTCAAAATTTTATTTTTATTACTAAAGAAGGCTTCAGAGATCCAAAGCCATGATGGGGCTATCTGTTGACTCATGACATCAGGAAAATTGCAACCTGAAATGTAAGAGATCTATATGGTCAAGAGTTTGCATTTGGGAAGGGAAGGAAAGGAGAAGAGAGGAGAGGAGAGGGGAGGGGAGGAAAGGGAAGGGGTATGTTGTATGTTTTGTTAAGAATATAAATTCTGAGTGAAGCTAACCTGTTCTTACAGACTGAAGGTAATAAATATAGAGATGGAAATAATATTATGAATTTAATTATGAATGAGTTAAGATATGTGTCAGAAAATAAGAATTGATATCATCTAAATGAGCAAGAAAATATGAAATAACCAGACAAGGGATAGCTGCATGTTTGCTTGCATATAAAATTTATCTGACCACCTCAAACCGACCAGACTTTAAGCATTTTTCAGAATTTATATACTAAAAAAAGGAATATGATTTCTGAATAACATTAATTAAAATAGCAGCTGGAGGTGAAAGACTAAAATTATGGAGAGAGAGAAAATGATGCCACTCTATACAACAAATATCTGAAGCCCTTCAGAAACACCATGTTTTCACCTCTTTCTGAGGGGCCGTGAGGATAAAGGCCATCTATACTTCATGGAGCAAAGTATTCAATGGATGGGGTATTGTTACAGAAAATGCTTGTCACTAAAGCTCCTCACACTGTACTTGGGAATAGTTGGGTGTCCCTTAGCAGGCACTCTCTAGTTTTTGGATAGGATGTGCAGAAAACTATAGGGCTGAGGTGAATGATGGTAATAAAAAAGCCAGGAATTTGCTGTGAGAAAAAATGAATTGGATTCCAAATGGATAATTTTGTATGAAAAAGTCTATTCATATGCCAGCTCTTCAAGATAAGCCAAGTCAGGAGACAGATTCCACAAGGAATTCTGGAACTCCATTTTATTATATCTGGTATTACAGAATCTTGAAAGCATAACAGAGACTCTCGTCCTCTCTATGATACCAAAGAGAATCAAGGCTGGTTCATTTTGACTTTCTTTCTCATATCAACCTTCCTTTCAAGGCTAAACTGGTGTTTACATCATGGCAGTTGAAAACTTTCTTCAAGGCCATCTCCATATTCTCTACAGCATGTTTAATGAGTTAATTCAGATGCATCAAAACATATACACAGAAAAGGAATAAATCAAATAGTCTGATTTATTTGACTGTCTAGATGAAAGACTGAAAGAATTAGTGAAGGATAAAAGGCTAATCAGAGTTTTTGAATGTGGCTCATAACATTATTTGGTAGTGTCAGAACTTGGGAAAAATGCATATTTCATAAGGAAAAGAAGTGCGGGAAAATCATGCATGAGGGGAAAAAACATTAGAAAATGAATTAATCTTCAAACCTAACAGGTAGAAAACTGGCATCAAAAGTTTGATATAGAAACTTGGAAGCTTGGTGACAAGATGGGAAAATGCTGAATGGGATGCTAAAATAAAAGCAAAAGAGGATGGGAAAAAGTTTTTGATTGCTGCAAAAATAAAGACAAGGCAGAAATATTGTGTAATAGAGAAACAGAAAGCAATAATTACAATGATTATAGTCAAAGAACACAAGGGATAGGTTTTTAAAATACTTTTGTTTATATGCTAGTCTCTTACAAGACACTGACTGTCACAAATACTTAAGAAAAGTGAAATTGAAATGAATCCTATAAATGTTAGCATCCAGACTGGGGAAAATAATTAAAAGTAAATCATAAATACTGTGTGAATATTTGTTGGTTGGTATAATGCAGCACCACGAGAAAAAAAATGTTAAAATGTGAATCTGATTTGCTTATGGCTTGGTTGTGCAATTTGATTAATACATGTCTGAAAATGGGGCAGCAATTTAATTTAATGGCAATTAAAATAATACTTTTAATATTTTTGTTATTTAATATTTTATATAAAGGGGAAATTATAATGGGATTAGTTTATTAAAGACACTTGTGAAAATGTCTGACAGAAAGGGTCAAAAAAGTAACAAATAGCATAATTTGGATAGTGCAATGCAGCTTCCACTGCAGTTTTTCTTTGCTTTCCAGAAGAACTTTGAGAGATAAATGAATGTGAGAAATAGGATTTTCTATACAAGTGTTGATTTAGAGAATGGCTATAATTACATTTTGTCGCACAGTCAGTCAGATGTTCAGATTGGATTTGGCATTTTTGTCCACCTATCAAGTCCTTCCTGGGATAGGCAGATGTGGATGTGTTAAAGATATTGTTGCTACATGGAAGCTGTATGTTCCGAGTAAATTATTATTACCAAATTTACTTGCCACCCATTTTGCAGCTGGAAGCAAATCTGAGAGGCTTACAATAAGGTAAAATATACAAATATCCAAACCATATACAAACATCAAACCAATATGTAAATATGACAACTGCTTAAAAATTACATTAATTAAAACAGACTAAAAAGCATAGGTTTGGAAGGGAGAGGTGAGGTTTCTTCTCTGTTAGTGCACCAACCATTTCCAGTCAACAGCTTCTCCTTGGGAATCCCATGCTGGTTGGTAAGGCCAGGTTTTAAGACTTTTCCTGAAGGTTAAAAGAGAAGGGGTGGATCTTGCTCTTCCAAAGGGCAAGGACCACAGCAGAAAAAGCTCTTCTCCTGGATCTGACCATCCAGAATTCCTTGGTTGATGGGATCTGCAATAGGCCACTTCTGCCAGCACAAAGTAATCATACCTCTTCAGCCCTTATTCTTAACACTGGTACACCACAGGATTGCATGTTGAGTCCCTTACTCTATACTCTTTATGTGCATGATTGCATTCCCACTCACGTTAGTAATGCTATGACTAAATTTCCAGATGATACAACAGTGGTGGGACTCATCTCCAGGGGGATGAAATAAGGTAGACTGGTTGCTTTTGTGGTGTGGAGACAATAACTTGGTCCTCAACACCAATAAGACCAAGGAGCTTATAGTGGACTATAGAAGGAACAGATCAGACATTCATTTAGCCCCTGAATGGAGACTGAGTGGAGCAAGTGGCCAGTTTTAAGTTTCTGGGTGTTATCATAAAAGAGAACCTGACCTGGGGTGCTCACATTGCAGCACTGGTCAAAAGGGTCCAGCAGAGATTATACTACCTGAGGCTTCTCAGAAAACAACAACTGAATGAGAAACTGTTGGTGATCTTCTACTGCTGTACCCCAGAGAGCATTTTAACTTACTGCACCTCTGTATGGTTTGCCAATTGCACAGTGGCTGATAGGAAAGAACTCCAGAGAGTTAACGTCCGTTGCCCAGAAGATCATTAGTTGCCCTCTTCCCTCTTTGGAAGAGCTTTATAGCTCCCACTGCCTTAAGAAAGTTCAAAACATTCTCAAAGATCCATCTTACCCTGGGAACCTTTTTTTTTGAACTATTACCATTTGGCAGACAGTACAGGATAATAAAAACAAGGACAAATAGGCTGAAAAACAGCTTCTATCTCAGGGCAGTAGCTCTGCTGAATTTTACTGTATAGTGTAGTGTTGGTGTGGTGTCGGGCAGTGATGGGATTCAACCGGTGTTACTACTGGTTCAATGACTATGTTTTGCTGTGCACACATGTAAAAAACCCTTTAGCTGTGCCACCTAGACAGCTGAAAAGTGCTGCACGCAGGTGTGCAGCATTTGAAAAGCCTCTTTTTTCCTGCTTTTTCAACCTCAGCTATGCCGCACAAAGCAGGAAGTAAAGGACAGGCAAGAGCCCAGGTGGGCAGGTGGGCCAAACAGCAGCAAACACAGAACCGGTTCTGTGTCTGCTGTTCTTCAGAGCCACTGGTTCTATAGAGCCATGCAGAACCGGTAGCATCCCACCCCTGGTGTCGGGGTTTTCAATTCAATGTGTGTCGTGTGAAGGATGTGTGTTTGTGTTTATTTTCATGGTCACGATGTGCACTGAAGATGGTGTTTGATTTCATTGTATGAGGTGCAATGACAATAAACTAAACTAAACTAAATGAGTGAATAGTCCAATTCCATTGGAGAAAGACAATTCCACAGATATCCTGGACCTTTGCCATAAAGGGCTTTAAAGTTAATAACCAACACTCAGAAGCAGATCGGAAACCAGTGCAGCTTGCCACCCTAGGAACTTGCAAAACTGTGCTGCTGCATTCTGGATCAATTGTAACTTCCACATACTCTTCAGGGGTAGCTCCATGTAGAGTGTATTGTAATAATCTAACTGGAAGATGACCAGGGTGTGAGTGATTGAGCACAGGACCTCACAGTCCAGTAAAGGGTGGGATTCAAAAATTTTTACTACCGGTTCTGTGGGCGTGGTTTGGTGGGTGTGCAGGGGAAGGATACTGTAAAATCTCCAGTCAGAGGTGATATTTGTCGGTTCCCAAAACTACTCAAAATTTCTGCTACCGGTTCTCCAGAACTCATCAGAACGTGCTGAATACCACTTCTGGTTTTGAGGCATAATTCAAATTGTGTTTGAGTTATGAGTTGCTTTACACAAATATGGAACTGAAGTTTGGTTGCTAAATGTGATAAAAGTGATACACAATGTAAATAATGAATATATAGGAATAAATGTATGGCATGCTTAGTTTATACAGTACTTCAAAACTGGGCTAACAGTAAGACAAGGTTGTGTGATGTCTCTTTGTTTTATTTATAGATAAATGCATTATGCTTGTGATGATGAGAGAAGTGTGTTGTTTGTCAACATGAATGCAGATAATATTGCATTTTTATGCAGATGATGCTGTGTGGTTGGCTATGAAACTTCATGATTTGTAATGAGTATTATGCAGACTGCATGATACTGTAAGAGCAGGATTCTGAAAATTAATGTATCAAAGATAAGGTATTTGAATTTGAGAGGGAAGAATGAGTGAATGATTGTAAGTTAGATATAAATGATGAAAAAATAAAGTATATGAATTCATGTACAAATGGATCAAAAAGATATTAAGTCATGAAAGTAGTACTAGTAGAAAGGCAGTGATTAGAATATGGTTTTCTTGGGAATGAATGTCAAAAAAAGTGAAATTTTGTATGTATGAGCATGCTTTTTGCCAGTTTGTTATGTCATGTGGAAGGGACATTTAGCATGCCAGGAAAAATATAAAAGGGAGTTGAATGCAGTGGGGATGGATTACTTAAGAAATGTGTGTGTTTAAACCAAAAGTGGTTGATTCAAGAATAAATAGGTCTTGAAGTGGACTAAATGCATAGTTATTGATCATAATAGAAGGAGCATGTCGGGGTTGCTTTGCCTTAGAAAGAATGAATGACACTTCTGAGGAAACAACTGTGGATTGAAAATGATTCCATGGAGAGCGAAGCCAACAACTGCAGCAGAACAAGTCAGCTCCTTGGAAATCCTCTCTGGAGCAAGAAAAGGATCTGTGATTGCCCTCAAGTGCTCCAATATAGTGGCTTTCCATGAGGAAAGGCAGCAGTCTCTATCAGTTTTAAAGTTCTGGGACTCAAGGGAAAACCATCTTTGCTCAAACTGTCCTAGCTCCACAACTGAATAGTTCCTTTTAAAAAAAATGTTTTTTAATGGGCTTCCATTATAGGTATGCACTACTCTATTTAGACTGAGCTAATTTTCCTTTAATTGCTTCAGGGTAGTGACTTCTTATGAAAATGCTGGACACCTAGGTCTGGGGCTCAAACGCGGACGTAAATCGAGGACTGCCTGAACGCCGGGCTGGGACCGCCCTGAGCTCGCTCGAAGCGCTTCGGACGAGATCTTGAGGTGAACTTAACCGAATCGGGCTCGGGGCCTCCCCCTCAACTTCTACGCCGCGCTTTCACCGGGGGGAGGGGGGGAAAGGGGGCGTCGTGGGGGGCGGGCAAAGGAGCCCTGCGCTGTGTCTGAGGCGACAACCTAGAAACACCGGCGGGAAGCGCAGCCAGTGGGAGATCTGGGCTGCGTGACGTCACCGCCCGGGCTGGCTATAGGCTGAGAGCCCACTTTTTGCGAGAAGCGGCGGCGGCGGCGGCGGCTTTCTCTTCAGCGCTTTCCGCAGCCCGTGCTCGGCGGGCATCCTTGCCATCTTCCTTGCGCTCCTCGCTCGCCCTCCTGCCCGTTCCGCAGACACCAAGGAGCAGGTGAGCGAAAGAAACCCCCTCGCTTCTTTTTCTTCCTCGCAAAGGGTCGCCTTTGCTCCGTGTCCGTGGCAGCGGGGGGGGGGGGAAGGCGGGCTTCTCCGAAGGCGCCGCGGGGTTTTCGGTCCAAGCCGCCGTTGCAGGAAGGGGCGCGGGTTGTGCCGGGGGGGAGAAAAGCCCAGCCGCTGCACAGGGTGGAAACTTTCTCAACCTCCAGAACTTGATGGGCGGGGGGGGGGGCTGGAATGGTCAGTAATCGGGCTCTCCAGCTGCTGAGTAATGGGGGTTGTGGGGGACACCAATGTGGCAGCTCCGTGACAGCAGCAGTCGTGACCGCGCGAATTTACAAGCCCTCTCTCGGACTCCCTCCCTCCCCTCTTTTTCCCTGTGCCTCCCTCTCTCTCTCCCCTCCCTCCCTCCTTCCCCCTCTCTCTTTTATCCTTTCTCCTCCCTTCATCCTCTCTCCTCTCCCCTCCCTCCCTTCACTCCCTCCGCCTCTCTCGTATCCCTCCCTCCCTCTCAATCCCTCTCTCTTTATCCCTCCCGTCATCCTCTCTCTCTCCTCCTTTCCCTCTCTCCCTCCTCTCTCTCTTCCTCCCTCTCCTCTTCCTCCCTCGCTCCGTTCCCTCCCTCTCTTTTTCTCCCTCCTAGCCTCTCTCCCTCCCCTCTCTCGTTTATCCCTCCATCCCTTCATCCTTCTCTCCCCTCCCTCTCTCTCTCCCCCTCTCCCTCCCCCCTCTCTTCCCCTTCCCTCCTTCCCCTCCCTTCTCTTTCTCCCTCCTGCCTCTTTCCCTCCCCCTCTCTCTTTATCCCTCCCTCCCATTCATCCTCTCTCTTCCTTCCCTCTCCCCTCCCTCCCTCTCCCTCTCCTTCCTTCCCTCTTTCTCTCCCGTCCCTTCATCCTTCTCTCTCTCCCCTTCCCTTTCCTCCCTCTCCCCCTCTCTCTCCTCATCCCTTCCCCCCTCTCTCTCCCCTGCCCCCTCTCTCCCTCTCTCTCTTCCATCCCTCCTCCCTTCCTCTCCCTCTCTCCCTCCCTCCCTCCCCTCGCCCTCCCTCTCTCTCTTTCTCCGGTGTGGAAGACACCCGGGATGAATACAATGCAGCCCAGCGTTTCTCACCTTTGAAAAATCTTGCTTATCACAGATGGTGCTTTTGGGGGAGTGGGGGGTGAGAATCCTACTGTGGCTGAAAGGATTAAAAAATGGTAATGAAAGGTGTAGTTTCCCCCCCCCCTTTCTTTCCCCCCTTGGGTCGGGTGTCATCTATTTGGTTTGTTTAAGGCATGGAACATTTTATTATTTTGATTATACATTATCCCCCCACCCATCTTTCTTTTCTCCAGCAAAGAAAAATGAGGGAGGTGTGAAGGGCTGGGCACAAGGCATTCCCTCCCTTAGCGTAAGGGGGCGAGCATCATCTCGGTGGAGAAATCTGCAGCAGATCTTTTAGGGGGAAAGGAAAACAAAAACAAGCCCCAACGACCACCCTCCTCGATGAGTGCGGCGGAGCTGTCCAAAGGGCCCGGCCTCTCCCTGCCCGCCTGCCTTTTGAATAGGACATCTGGCTCCTCCAACGCCAGCGGCACCTGCATCACACAATTGGGGCAGTTCTTCCAGTCCTTCTCGTCCACTTTCGTCTTGATTGTCTTGGTCGCCCTCATCTGCTGCCTGATTCTTCTCTCCCTGATCACTTTCCACATCCACAAGAGGAAGATGAAGAAGCGGAAAATGCAGAAGGCACAAGAAGAGTATGAACGGGATCACTGCAGCACCAGTGCCAGCACCCAGGCGGGGGATTCATGTGAAATATCCCGAGGAAAAGAATCATCCAGTCCAGGGAAAATCACCCAGGATTCTAGTATCCCTTCTCCTTCTGCCCCAGAAGCACAGAATCCCCATCCAGAAAGATTGGATTTGGAAACAAATACTCCTGGGCTCTTGCAAACAGTGGTATTGTCTTGATTTTGTCAACTTCTGTTTGTGGGGACCTCACCAAAAGACCTCTCTCTTTTTTTTTTTTTGGTGTTTGTATATATTNCACCAAAAGACCTCTCTCTTTTTTTTTTTTTGGTGTTTGTATATATTTGAGTGGCTATTATTATAATCTTGAAGATAATGATGATTATTGCTAATATATACGAAAGAACTAACCAACCCATCAGTTATTCAAACGCATGTCAAATTAAATTGTGTTCTTCAATTACTTTTTTTTTTGTTCTTGAAAACAGAAGGATGGGTCTTTTTCTTCCCCCTCCCCCCCCCCAAGTGGAGAAGATGAGGAAAAACTGCCCAGTGCTACCAAATATAAAACAATTTTCCCTGAAATCAAAGGTTCAGGCTGTACTATTGGGATGTACATACAGAAATGTTTCTGATTATATATTATAGCAAATTTACGTTTCATTCTTTTGGGATGGGTGGGGTTACACAAACATATAATGGGGACTGGGTTTAAATCTACTGACAATAATGAAAAATTGAGGGAGAGTTTGGCAAGTTTTATGCAAAGGAGGGTCTATTTCTAAGGGTGCATTTGAAACCCTGTCCTAGAACTTGACAATGGGGGACTAGTCCAATTTGAAACAACCAAGAATGCATTAATCTTTTTGTGAAATCTGTAATTGTTCTCTCTTCCGCCTCTGCTTTTCCAACTTGTCCACTCTCAATTTTAGAGATTAGCTTTTGTTTCCCTTTTGTAGGATCAATATCAAAATTTAGAAATGATCTCCACCCTACAACGATCTCCACAATCCTCTTTTTTGGGGGGAAAATGACTTTTTCTCTCTCTTTCTCTGCAGTATTATATACCCTATGTCTTGCAAACTGTGAATGCAGAGCAGCTGAGATATGCTTGTGTATCTATATCGATAAGAGAGAATGGAGTTATTACTTCATAGGAATGTTTTGGGATGTATCTGTCTCTCTTGAAGGCTTTTCTTTATTGTATCAGCCTTTTTCTTACATTAAATCTGGATCAAGATACCTTTTCAATGACTAACCCCAAGGTGATGTACAGTAATTTATTTTACCATCGGATGTTGGCACTCTGGGAACACCCACCTGATACATCTTGTGAATTGTTCTCTACAATATGTTCTGATCCAACCAGACTTGCATTTTTCCCTACTGAAAACTGACTTCAGCATTGATGTAGTATTGAGCTGTCTTCTACTGTCCTGATTAGATGATATATTTGTTTTTTCCCTTACCTTTAAACAAACAATGCAATGGCAGCATACCTCTGTTCCCCTCCCCATGGAGCTCTCTCGTGAATCTGGACAATAGAGGTTTGGTGTTAAGGTACCATCTATTAAAAACAGGAAAGCATTTTAAAAGAGACTGCTGTGTTTTTACCGCCCCCCCCCCCAGGAGAAATAATCCTTCATTGCTTAAGGAAACTGAATGAGTGGCTGCTTGTGCTGTATGTTTGTTAATATTAATAACAAGGAAAATAGTTCTGTTTCCATTGAACCCTTTGAAGTGCCATTAATTTCAGTTGAAGAGACTTAATCTTAGGACACAATCTTCCATTTATAGATGTGGAACGAAGACTTTGCCTTGAAAGATGCAAAGGAAAGATTTACAGGACTATCTTGTAACTATCCTAAGTATTCGTAACTGTACTTTGGTTCTCAACCAACCGTAGAACTCACGTGGATGACAGTGGATCACTCATTCTCTCCCAGACCTGACTGCTTTGCAGGGTTGTTGTAGGGAAAACTGTAGGGGAGATCTGTCAAGATGAACTTTGAGCACCTAGAAAAAAAGACAGAACATAAATGCAATAAATAACAGTATTTAAATGGGTTTAACTTTACATAATTGTAAATTATTTAGGTGGCTTTTTTTTAATGAACCTTTTCTTTTAATTAAAAGGTTACTTCAAAAAAATTTTTACTTGCTTATTTATTTATTTGATTTCCATAGCCACCCATTATGTATTTAATACATAAGTAGCTATTGTTTAATCAGTAGATCCATAAGTTGGTGAATTAATAGTCCTAAAATATTTTCCGTACGATATCCAGCTAAGGACTAGATGCATCTTAATATCAAATATATTGCAAAACAATAGAAGAGCTGTTTCACAGTTCAAAAATAAAAACTAACATGATACGATGTTCTGTCTTTAATATTGTTCTGCCTACTCTGTCTTAATCCTGTCGTGATTGAAACTGATTTTTTTAAGCAAAATTATGTACATTTCAGTAATTCAATTGTAATACTTTACAAGATCATTGGTGGGTAGAATTCTCAGAGAATAATAGCACAAATCTAAACATCCAATATTTGCAATGCCATTGTGGCATCAAAATGCAAGGTATTTAGTATCTATCACTTATTTTTCTTTGCTTCTTAGGTTTTCCTTTCATTCTTGATCAGTTAGACTGAAAAATAGCTGCTGAGTGAAATCTCTCTCTCGTGCTTAGAATCATAAAACTAGAAGGAGCCATTCAGATAACTGAGCCCAATCCTTTATTCCTGCAGAAATCCCAATTAAATTGTTTGACAGGTGTTTATCATGAATATATCAGATGAAAGGAAGCCCGGCACCTCTTTCTGAAATTAGTTCAAGTGTCAAACTCTATTGTTCAAAGGTTTTGCTGACATTTAATAGAAATCTGCTTTTCTGTAATCTAAGCTCACTATAGGAACCGATCATGGACATCCTTGGTGTGACTCCTTTTTAAGTATTATAAGTTAGTTAGAGTTGTTGGTTATCTTTTCTCAAAGCTAAACTTTGCCAGTTAATCTCTCCTTGTTCTTTATTATTCTTGCTGTTACCATTATTTGCACCTATTCCTATATGTCACAAGTCTTTTTGTAATAGCTGTCCATAAAATTCAAGACTGCTGAAGGATATGGTTCCTTTTATTCAACTTATCTATCCTCAGTGAGAATAGTTTAGAAGCTTAGGATGATACATCTTTCTGGCATTTTTATTTATTCATCCCTTTTTAATTCTTCTTTCTTTTATTTTTCCTTTTAATTCTTTGAAAGGCAGAAGTAAAATGCTGTAGAAATAAGTTTACCATCCCAGCAAAGGTAGACCACAGTTCTTCTGAAATCAGTAACTATGACTGACTTGTTCTCTAATGATCTCAGAAGATTTTAGTTTAGTTTGACATATTTGGACACCGGCTGTTTTCCATTCCAGGCTGCTGGTAGGGGCCCATATATGACGTGTTTCCATTTAAATTAGCTATATGTACATAGAAAAGTAAATTCTGTAGCAAGGAATACATTTTAGCATCCCCTTTCTCCAATGTCGAGTTTAATTTTTAGTGGTGGTGTTTGAAAGATGGACCATTTGGTGATGAAACCCGTCACTGGCAGTTTAAAATTCAGGGGGACCAGGTGTCAAAAATGTGAAGACTAGGATCTATTACTTCAACAAGAGCTAGGCTTTTAGCACTGAAACTTCATAGAGTTCTATATCGATTTATGGATGAATTACAAGTTTGAGCAGAATGATTTGACACAATCTACTCAAAATTAAGACTATTATGCTGCAAGCATAATGGTTCAAGTCTTTTAAGCTCTAAATATCAGTTCAAGTCTTTTAAATTCTAAAGCTACGTGCTGTACCTGAAAGAAAAGCCAATTAAACTCAAAGGGACTAACTACACTTTAACTAAATATTAAAAAAGATTTATTTAATTTCCTTTCATTGGAAGCAGTGAGAGTGATAGCAGCTTAACTGGATTGAATTTGTGAGCAAATTCTTACTCATGTTGCCAAACGGTATGAGATTGTAGTTCATGCTAATGTAATGAAAAATAAGGATTCTTCTCCAGCGTCTGAAATTGATCTTTTCCTTTTGCAATACCTCTTTAGATCCACTGACAGTTATGAAAAAGTATAAATGGAATGTGTCAAGAAATTTGAAAGACCTTTAAATTTTGAATGCAAATAATAATAGCATCACTCCATTTGCAAAGCTGTCTGTTTTTACTTAGCAATAGTTTTTTTAAAGAAACATGTGTAAAAACACATAGTTCAAAATTAACTTACTTTGCAAAGCTGAGATATATTTTATTTATACTTCAGCATGAGCAGCGCACAAATTATTGCTATTAGTGGAGTGTTGTGAAGGTTAATTAGGTTTTCCACTTAAAATTACTTAAACAAACTTTCAAATTCTGGCTGATTAATTTACATAAACAACCCAGGCAAAAGCAAGAAGAAATAACACCCAGAATGTGTAGGATGTCTTTTGGTTTCTTGCAGAATGGCCTGAAATTAGAAAGGCTTTTTCTCCTCCCAAAGAGATTTGAGACAACTGTTTTGTTAAATTGCTGTTTCAAGTTTTATTGCTCTTCTTGATTTATCATTTGTATTAGTGAGACTGATGATTCTTTTTATCTGAATCAGAAGATAGGGGGAGAAATCCTTATTATTCACTACTTAGGAATTGTCAGTGTTGGATGTTAATTCATGAGGATGACCTCTTGTTTTTAGTTTGGTTTTCTCTTCATGAACTTTTAGAGGATTATAATATAAATTTGCCATTGTAGGCACATTTACCCAGGAGTACGTACCATTGAACTATCTTTTCAGTATTCCTCGAGAGAATTGGGCTGTACTGCTATGAAACACTCATTCTGAAGAAGCTTGAAGAAGCTAATTTTGCAATGAACTGGTGTAAATTAATGATGTTTAGCTCTGAGAATTGCCCTTATAGAGAAGATTGTATAGCACATTCAAAATTTGTGTGTCTGTGTTAAATTAAACTGTATTGTACAGGGACTGTTGTTTTGTTCAGAGGTTTTAGGGTGCTTATCTCAGAAAAGCCAAGCCAAACCCTTAGAAGTGTGACCAGATTTTACACAGTCCTTTTGATATGTAAGGTACACAATGTCAGTGACTGGATTCACATATATTTAACCATCATTGGTTTGGTTTATCATAGAATTGGAACTGACTCTGCATAGCTCATTAAATCCAACCTCTTGCTCAATTTGAACCATGCTGTAAGATCATTGTTTAATATCATTTGAGGTGAACCTACTATCTACCGAGGTAATTGTCAACTCACAAACTGCCCTGGCATTAAAATTCAATGTGTGTTGTGATATCAGAATAACAGAATTACAGAGTTGAAAGGAGCCTTGGAGGTCTTCTAATCCAACCCCCTGCTTAAAGTTCAAAATTATATTGATTTCATTATGTTACATTTTGTCATTCACCCCTCTTAATATTAGATTCCCCTCAATAGTTAGCTTATTGTGATTATTGTTACTCAAGAAATTATAATTAAACATGGCTAAGCACAATATCTAAATCCAGTTAATAATTAGCATGTCTTGGAAATATAGAAAAATAATGTGTTAATGAATGTGGGGGAAATGGCTGTATATCCACCCATGTAATCAAAGTCTAATTTGATGAAAGAAATGAAACAGAAGTATTTTGTTTGACTGCTGGTTTTAGAAACTACACAGAAGAGGTAAGTTTAGATTAACTTGGAAGGAATAGAGCTTCTGGGATTGATTGTAGCTATTGCTGTCTTTTTCTCAGTGATTTCAAAACTATATATTACTTAAAAACAATCCCTCCCTTCAAGAGTAAACATTTCCTTGCCATAAAGCTGACTGATTAGCAAAAAGGGTGAGTTTGCAATGAGAAAAATGAACCAAATACATTTCCATCTCACACTCAGACTTTTAGACACTTTTCCTTCTCTTATTTAATGTTTGCAAAGCAACAAGCAAAACTGGAACCAGCAAAGTGTCCAGTTAGTGGTTGTGTATTTTGGTGCACCAGCTGCTTGGCAACTTTTTTTAAATTTTTTTTATTTTTTGCAATGCCAGAACGGGGAGAAAATCTAGGAGGTTTATCGGACTCTTGGCAGATCTTAATAGATGGCTTAGTGAGCTGCATATATCAGAAGCAGTCAAAGTCATTCTTCCTTTGAGATAAAGTTATTGGTTCACTGCCTATGATATTATCTAAATTGCAAATATATGTTTCTTTATTTTGATTTTTGAATGTTGAATAAATCCTGACAGTGGAGCATCTGTCACAAGAAAAGTAATTGTTTTTAGCATCTAATGACATGGTGAAACCTGCATGATGGAAAAAATCTCTCTATACTTTAAAATTGTTCACTGAACAGAGGCTATCCCAGGGTATCTCCCTCCCCATTGCAGGGACCGTGAGTTTAGCTTTAAATTCCAACATCATTTGGAAACATCCCAAATGATGTTTCATTTGTAGTGTGGAGTAGTACAATCCATCTTTCCATTTTAGGGCTTTATAACCAGTAATTGACTCTCAACCGATAAGAATTCTGTGTCTAGCATCATCATGGCTCATCATGTGTGAACCCTACAATGGTTTCATTTTCATTGTTTGTAAGGTATGAAAAAAAGATATTAGGGTACACATTCAAAAAGGCTTGTGGTATACATGTGCAATTAATTGTCTGTTTCTACTTCCACGGTTTTAACAGGATCATTTTTCAGAATTATCTTTTGGGATCTAAAGCTTAACGTGTTTGCAAAGGCAATTAGCTGGAGTCTTCTCAGTTACAAGAAACAGGATTAGAATTTGCCAAGATCTGAGATGGATAGGATATGTGGTCTTGAGAACTGGCATTCCTCCCTGTTTTAAAAAAAAGATACATACCACTTACCTTTGGCTATTAAAACTGCACATAAGTTTAGCAGGAACAAGGTTTAGGCTTCAAAGGTTAGATTTACCCTTAAAGACTTAGATTTTTGTTTTCATGACAATCCATATGGATATTAATTTCAATTTATTGATAGAGGAGATAATGCTGTTTATCTATTATCAAGGCAAATATCAGAATCTGTAGTTAACATAGCTGTTGAATTTTTTAAAAAAATTTCCCCTTCTCCAGGGAGAACTAGTAGCTTATACAGCTTCCCTGCTTTTATTACATATTGTCCTAGATATGCTAGACAAGGATAAGATTTTTGACTAGGCAATATTAAAATGGAATGGGTGTTTTGTTTGGCCACAACATGATATGTGAGCACAGCAATCATATTTTGTTAATTTGGATTTAGGAATAAGCATGTTGAGTGAAGGCAAATGTTTTTGAGTTCCCTAAAATAAACCTAATTGTTTAACTACTACATCATGCTGGCTTTCATTATGATAGGACTGGAAGACTAAGCTATATCTCTGTTAAACAGTATGATATCTTTTTCTCTGCTTTTTCAGTAGGAATTTCCCATAAGGTTCAACACAAGACACCGAATTGATATGCTTTAATCTCACTATGATTTCATACAGGATATTAGAAACTGCATGAATGAATAAATATTGTATCTCCTATGCCTCATTTCCCATTTTTCTTCCACAACAGAGTTTTGATATTTCATTATGTTGTTTTTGGAAGAAAGTGCCTATTTTTATTTTTTTATTTTTTTCCCCTCAGCTTTCATTCTCTTGAAATTCATTTTATTTAGCTTAAACGGAATCATGAGATTTCAGTAACGTAGTTTTCACCATATAATAATCCATCAAAATGCTGGTAATGCCAATATGGAATATATTCTGTTGAAAGTCATATCTATTTAAAAAAATGTTTGGGTTCAGAGAAAACTATGGGCAAAATTATATTCTGTTAATTGCAGAGGAATCTCTATGAACTGAAATGAGAAATCTTGTCATCTTGGCTCCCTGATTTACAAAAACTGATATATTTTTCCTCATGAGAATCTGAACTAATACCACAATACAAGTTATACGGAGAAAACAATTAATGAAAAGAATGGATTAATGAAAAGAATTAAAGTTCACTCCAATTATAGGAATGAAGCAAACCAAAATGCAACCCCAGTATAGTAAATAGGAAAGAAGAGATGTAACAGGTTGGAAAAGAATTTTTATGTTTTCTCTCTCTTCATAATATTCAAATGTTATTTACTTTATTTTCTTTTTAAATTAACCACTATTGAAGCCTTTTGTGTGAGTTATAATAAATCTAAATGTAGCACTTTAGAATTTGTTGAATCTATTTAGTTTGTACTGAAGTCTTCAGCTTCAGATTGGGATAGTGATTAAAGGGACAAAGTTAGAACCAGGAGATTATGTGTTCTAGTCATGCCTTGGGCACAAACCCTTCTGGATGATTCCTTCTGTTCTATATGCAAGTGGTTGAATCCTAGGCTACTGTTCTGATTGGTCCAGATAAGTAAGAAGTGGATGTGGGATTGGTTCACTTAGGAACCAATCAAAGAGCTGCTGAAATGGCCGGCAATTTAAAGAAATGCCATAGGCTGAAAGCAAGCAGGCCAGCCTGTATAAAAGGCGTGGCCTCGGCTGCAGCAAACTGTTCCTATTCTGACTACGGTAGTTTAATAAAAACTTTTGTTAGTTGGAACCCGGTCTACCTCGTGTTTTTCAAACAAACAGGCGACGAGGAGATGGGATCGTCCTGAACGCGAAAACCTGCACGCGGGATAGAAGCCAGACGCCAGCAGAAAATGTCTGGAAGCACGCACCGCCGCACCCCTTCAACCCTAGCGATGAGGATTGGCGAGTCATACACAGATCGCTTCAAATGTATCTGGAAAAGCAATGGAATGGATGACATCTCGGAACAACGCAAGCAGAGCAGTATTCCTCACCCATTGTGGACCAACGGTGCTTCAAAAATGGCAAAAAGCCCTTTGCGAAGCCCCGAGACGGTTAAACACTAACGTGGCCAGAGCTACAAAAGAATCCTCAAAGCACACTATGCTCCGGTAGTGTCAAACTTAATAAAGCGGCATGAATTCTACCGCAGAGACCAGCGAGGATGGGGAGCACCATCGCCGATTTCTGGCTTGTTCTACGGCAAATAGGGGTGAGTGCATTTTCTAAACCATCGACGAAGCGATGAGAGATCGCGTGGTATTAGCTGCTCAGAGCATTACAGCGCAAAAGTATAAGCTTGTTTAAACAAAGCCCATATCACTGCGACCAAGCAATCGCGGAAGCCATGGCCGCCGAAGCGCGCAAAGAAAATTGGTTGGCAAAATGAAGGAAAATGAACAAAATTGTGCGCAAGAAACCCAACTAGAGAAAGGGAGCAGCCTACCACCACCGCCCATTTCGGAGAGATCGAGGAGAGGGAAACCGAAATACGAGCGAGGTCCACCGCCTTGCTCGCAAATAAAAAAAGGAGCGCGAAGAAGGAAATTGCGGGAACTGCGCCTGGACTGCGGAGAAAAACCATGCCCAGCCGAATGCAGATTCGTCGATGCTATCTGAGTGTACTGTAAAAAAACGCGATGGCACATCGAGAAAGGTCTGCAGAAACGAAAAAAAACTATAGCCCACGAGACGGCCAGAAATTCCCCAATATAGCGCAGCCTAAACGAGCAGAGAGAGAAGTAGGGCAACAAGAGAAACGACCAATACCACACCCAAACCGTTCACTATAGAAAGCGCCCAGACGGAAAGCTGGCAAGAAGGTTAAAGTGACTGTTAACAATCGAAGGGAAGCCCTGTTAAGATGGAGGTGGACTCCGGTCCTTCCTTTCGATGGTTTCTTGGGATTACCATAAAAAAAGCTGATCCCAGGACATTCAAATCCAGGACAACCTACAAAAAACCAACCTTTGACTCTCTTACAAACCAAAGCGCATACCCAGTGCAGATAGTCCAACATTTACTCCACTCCCTGGGCAAAGGCAAAATTTTTTGCCTAAACTGGATTGGCACAAGCCTATCAGCAATTCCAGTGGACCAGAGACGCAGAAGCGCAAAACCATAGTCACACACAAGGGCCGCATTCAAATGCCACCGACTCCAATTGGAGTAAGCGTGGACCGGGCGTTTTATCAAAGTTTGATGGAACGCCTCCTTAATGGCATACAAGCGGTGTCGTCCCTATTTCGACGAGTCTTAATCTCGGCCAGAGATGAGGACTCAATTAAAAAAAGACTCACAGAAGTACTAACCAAATTTAGGAATTCTGGCCTTAAAGTAAAAAGGAAAAAATGCTGCCAATGAAAAAAAGCGCTTGAATTCTTGGCTACTCAATAGACGGTGAGGGCATCCACCACAGGATAAGAAAATTCAGCAATTACAAGAAGCACCTGAAACCAGAGAAACAAAACAGAACTGCAAGCCTTTTTAGGACCTTATTAATTTTTATTCATGATTTCTGCAAAACAAGGGCCACTATAAGCTGAACCGTTACACCATCTTTTAGATAAAAAAAAGCAAATGGACAGTGGGGTAAGCAAAGAAAGGAAGGCTTTCCAGAATATTAAAAAGTTGCTAACTTCACAAAATGTTCCATCAATTTAGCAACACCACTGCCTTTAAGAGTGACCTGCGACGCTTCACCCATTTGGAGTAGAGTGCCGTTCCTAGCACACAACTTCGGATGGCAGAGAAGCACCCGTCGCATACTATCTTAGGACTCTATCAAAATGGACGAAAAATTTACAGTCAACTGGACAGGGAAGCCCTAGCAATAGTCGCTGGAGGTTAAAAACGCTTTCCATGAATATCTGTACGGGCGGGGCTTTTCAAATTGTAATGGACACAAACCACTGATGGGATTTTGGCGGGAAACAAGCCGACCCTAACATACTGTCACAAGATGTCTAGATGGTCAGAGTTCCTTGCAGCCTATCCTATACTCTGACGCATCGACCAGGGAAACAAAATTTCCCATGCGGACGCTTTGAGCAGAGCACCCCTACCAACTACTGATGAAGACCCGGCACCAGCAATTGACATCGCTGCAATAGAGACTTGTCCCGATCTACCCATCTCCGCCTATGATGTCGCAAGAGCCACCGCTAAGGACTCATTGACTGCCCGTATTCTTGGCTGGGTAGGTAAAGGCTGGCCGGAGACACAAAAAACTGAAACTTTTTAACCGTTCTGGTCCAGAACAGACTGAAACTATCTATTTCTAAAGGGGTGTTTGTTGGGGAGATCGGGTGGTTCATCCAGCCAAGTTGCAGCCCAGAGTACTAGGGATGTTGCACGAGGGTCACTCTGGAATGGTTAAAATGAAAAAGCCTGGCCAGGAGCTATGTGTGGTGGCCAGGCATTGATAAGGACCATAGAGTATTGGGTGAACTCTTGCCATAAATGCCAGGGAATCAGACCTTCTCCTCCAAAAGCACCCATCAGGACTGGGAGACCCCTAGGGACCATGGTCTAGAATTCATATAGACTTCGCGGGTCCAACCAAGGGGCATACCTTTCTGGTTGTCGTTGATGCCTACTCAAATTGGCTGAAGTAAAAATCATGCCATCAACGACAACAGAAACACTAATAAAAAAATTAGACGACCTTTTCGCCACCCACGGTCTACCAGATGTTCTGGTCTCGGACAATCGACCACAACTAACAAGCTTGCAATTCGAGCGCATACCTAGCCTCCCCAGGTATCAGACATGCCCTAACCGCCCGGCCCACCGGCTGCAAACGGCAGGAGCCGAGAGAATGGTCCGATTCACAAAGGGAGGGCTAGA
This sequence comes from Laticauda laticaudata, assembly GCA_004320025.1. Taxonomy (NCBI): domain Eukaryota; kingdom Metazoa; phylum Chordata; class Lepidosauria; order Squamata; family Elapidae; genus Laticauda; species Laticauda laticaudata. The sequence continues at coordinate 35,839 of BHFT01004229.1, forward strand.
AAGAATGGACATAGGTTGATGTCCAACAAAAAGTAAACCGTTTACTAACACTCCAGCACATAACGCCCAGTACAGTTACTAACAAGTCCCCCAGCGGAATTACTCTATGGGACGAAAATTACGATCACACCCTTGACAGACTACACACCAAATTTTACAGAAAACCCCCCTGATTCCTCCACAAAGTTTAGGCAATTCCAGTTAGGCGACTTGGTATACGCGAAAAACTTCACAGGTAACCATTGTGGGTACCTAGACAAATTACCCAACTTACAGGCCCCAAATCCTACTGTTTAACGGTAGACGATGGCAGGGAGTGGAAGCGGCACATAGACCAGCTTCGATCCCGAATAATTGAACGGCCAACAGACACACAACACGTCGCCGACAATACAGATAAACCTCAAACCAGGGAGGGGGGGGAACGGCGAGAAGATTAATAAGAACCGTTTTAAAACTAAAACAAACGATTATTAGCAACAAAAAAGAGCAAATAAAAAGACTCACTGTTTGAAGAGACTTGCGGGAAGAGCCGGTGGAAGGGGCCAGCCAGGCCAGCTCAACCTGCCCAATGGAAACGGGGGGGAGCGGCCAAACCGCCGGCCTAAGCAAACTCAGGCGGTGGCAAAATGGCCGACTCACCTTCCAGACGTTCCAGAGCGAAGATCGGAAGACACAGCAGCCCCATCCGAACCAGATCGAAGTCTTTCACGAGAAATGAACCGCGCAAGTCAATCGAGTTCGGAGAAGGCCCCACCTACCTGCGTGACTACGTAACCACGTAGGACTGAACTAAGAGGGGAGGGGTGTTCTATATGCAATGGTTGAATTCCTAGGCTACTGTTCTGATTGGTCCAGATAAGTAAGAAGTGGATTGGTTCACTAGGAACCAATCCAAAGAGCTGCTGAAAGGCGGCAATTTAAAGAAATGCCATAGGCTAAAGCAAGCAGGCCACCTGTATAAAAGGCTGGCTGCGACTGCAGCCAAACTGTTCCTATTCTGATACTGTATTCTGACTACTGTTTGAATAAAACCTTTTGTTGTTGGAACCCGGTCTACCTCGTGTGTTTTCAAACAAAACACCTTCCTTTTCACCCTCACGAAGAACAAGACAACCCCTTCAAAAATGTTGACAAGAAAACAAGAATCAAGAGAGACTCCAAAGCATAAATTGCACTGGCCTCCAATGAATCAGGTTGAATATGTTAAATAAAATATTGCTTGGATATATACTGTATAATATCAGAGTTTAACTGAACTCAGAATTATTCAACAGTGAGCATCTATTGTTGGCTATTTCTAGCCTGTCTTAATTTTGGCAGAATAATGACAAATCAACAACACTACAAATAAAGTATACTAAAGGTTGGTAATTCAGAGGCCCTGTTTCATAGTCCACCCCTTATATAGTCTATTGTAACATTGATTCAAAATGAAAACACAAATCTATTTAAGATGATATATCAGGACAGATAACAGATAATCAAGAGTTGGAAGGGACCTTGTGGGTCATCTAGTCCAACCCCCCGCCCAAGCGGGAGACCCTACACCATTTCTGACAAANTTTCTGACAAATGGCAGTCCAATCTCTTCTTGAAAGTCTCAAGTGATGGCGCTCCTGCAACTTCCGAGGGCAAAATGTTCCATTGGTTGATTATTCTCACTGTCGGAAAGTTTCTCCTTATTTCCAGGTTAAATCTCTCCTTGTTCAGTTTCCACTTCCACTTTCTTTTGCATATAGGTGTGTCCAAGGATGGGTAGTTAAAATTTAGGATGCTATGCTCTTGTGGAAATCCATTGTGTTCAAACAACAGAGGATCCGGGAATTTCTATCATGCCTTACTGGTATTTCTACATTCAGATTCTAGTCTTAAGAAATGCATGCATTACTTCCTTTATATATTCATACATTATTAATGCAATACCAGGAGGATTCTCTTATTTTTGAAACATAAGAGTATGGTATTCTGTAGATTTAGAAATTATTCATGAAACATGTCAACCAAAGTTGGTAGAAAACTTATAAGCCCGTCTTAGATCTATATGTTGAGAAGTTTTGTGAATTTGCAGATTTTCACATAGTCAAATCCTGTGCATATTTACTCAACAATAGGTTTTCTTATAGCTTCTCCCATCCTGGTGCTCTCAATGTGTGTTTAATTGAACAGATCCTCAAGGTATCAAAACTGATGTCTTTAATGTGTCTTACTTCCAAGTGAAATGGCCAAGGAACTGCAGGTATAGAGTGAAAGTACTAATGCAATTTTTGCTATTCTTTGCGTTGCTAACAAGTTTTATATTATTTTTTATTTTACTTTGCGTACATTAGACTGGGATAACTTTATTTTCATACATATTTGTTTTTTCAAATTTAGTTTTAATTCCCCTTGAACAACTTATAACAGTCAAGTCAATTGTTTTATAACTGATATGGAATTATGTCATTGTGCCTGACCTATTTTATAGAATACTGGAAGTTGACAAGTGGGAGATCACAGCAGTAGATAATAAACAGCAATGAATTTTTCTGCTAATTTTAGAATGAGTACATTAATTTTGATATATAAAGTTCAGAATTAAGAATGATGAATTAAAAAACGCACAGCATTTTCATGCATGTGGACCAGTTTAATGCCAGGCTGCTAAATTTAGTTATGGTGTTGCAGCTTGTGATGTATTATACATTGGTTCTAAAATATATACTGTATTGATATAAATGTTCTATTCTTAATAACATGTATTTCATTTGGTTAACCTATTGAACAGCTGCATTATAATCTTAATACCTTTTTTCTCGAAGTTTACTTTCTGAAAGCCATTACTCATCTTTCTTTTGTAACTTTGTGTATGTGGGAGGGAAGGAAGTGTGTGCGTGTGTGGTGTATGTGTATGTGTGTGTGACAGAGAGAGAGTGCTTAGGAAATGAAAAGTCAGTAAAATCAATCAACAATAAAGGGGAAAATAGTGGCAACAACAGAGTTCCTTCATGGCTTGATGCCTGAGAAGGTTTTTGTGTTGGACAAAAGCTACTTTTATACATCAACTTATTTACAAGGTTTACTTAGTGACAATAGGTATATTTGCATGTCTGGTGGATCTGAATCCACCAACTACAATAAGACAACTCACTATATTCTGATAAGGTGTCTTTCCATGTTGGTAAGTGTGAGATTTGTATAAAAATAAATCAACAGACTTTTGATAATCTGATCCATAGGATGCTTTATTAGGAAAGATACTGCAGTATCGGACCCCCAACTCCAAAACCAACCATGTTTAGGAGGAAGGAGATGCTTACATTTAGTGAATACAGCTTACATAGGTTTATCAAATCATATGTGTTGAGGTAATTCCCTGTTAGAATGAGTGCATATAGGGAGACATATAGAGAGTAGTGTTTGAATAATACACACATACTACACAGATACACTGTACAGTAAATGTAGGTTTTTACTTCCAGAAAGTTTAAGCAAAGTTCAAA
>BHFT01004231.1:0-25274 GCA_004320025.1 Laticauda laticaudata
GGCGTGTCTCAATTTTTATTAGATTTCTTTTCCTATGCAAGCCTGTTTCATGGCTGGCCTGATGTTCCCTTTCTACATCAGATATCGTCCATTTTCTCTACAAGTCTATCACCAACGTTTCTTTCAAACCATCAGTGCAGCTGGAGCTTTTGGAACAGCTTTTTTAAAATCATGCAGTTATTTAGGCAATATACTGCCCCCTTCAGTTGCTTTTCCAATACAGTATTAGACACATATCACTGTGTTGAAGCTAATTCAGAATGCTTTTTAAAAGTTTGTATTTATGGTATGCACTTCAATCATTATCAGGGGATGCTCTTAATTAGTGTCCCATAGCACATTTAACAGATTGGAGGTATCCATGTTTGTTCTAACTTTCTTTTTTAAAGTAACTAAAATATGTAAAATTGGCCTCTCAGGCAAAGCTTCAACATGATTTAAGTATTGAAAAAAATATTTGAAATGTTAAAGGACCAAATTGATTTTTAAACCTTTTCATGCTTCCATTATTCTTTTTCATCTTGCCATATAAATCCTAAAAATAGCTTGTCTCTTGAACAGTTATTACAAAATTAATATAATTTTACAGTAGTCTTCTAAGAGAGATTTTATCTTGGAAAACAGTTTCTTTCAATTAAGGAGAAAATATCATGAGTTACATTCTTTTTTTACTAATAGAAATGACTTTAGTTGCAGACTGTGTTGGGAAATTCTGAAAGGAGAATATTTTGTTATCAATGCCTGTTTGCTATCTCCATTTGAAAATTGCACACTGAATGTGTTGGGTAAAGAGCATGATGTAATGAATGATACATGACCAGAAAACTATAACATCCAATCCATACACAGCCGTGGAAGATAAATGGCTGACTTTTGGCCAGTCACTATCGCCTAACCCTGCTACTTCCTATATTTATTATAAATTTAATAATATGTAAGCAAATGAAATTAATTTCTCTATTAACCCTAGATTAGTGGCTAAAATCCCTGAAGAATGGCCAAAATTTTTGTAACATAATGTTTTCTAAATACAACATATATTTAAGCTAATCTGAAGTATTAATTTTCATGAAAGTTTCAACAATAACAGTTAACAATAATGGTTTTTATACACCGAGATGAGCAACAGATATTGCAATGATTGGGGAAAAATATCTTTTAACCTTGAAGTTGCATTTGCCATCTTCTCATTGCAGAAAAATGCAGTTGCATTATATAACCAAGGTTATTTTCATTATCTATAGAAAAAAAAACTTGTATTTGTTTTTAATGTATAAAATAAGTGGAAATGTAAGAGCAGATTTCCAGCATTATTAAGACAGAACATTAATGATCAGTCTCCTAGATACTTTTATCATGCATTCCCAAGTGATATAAAATTGTATTTATCAGCTTTTTATCACATAAAAATAACTAGAAATTGCAAGTGTCACTTTCTAGAAACATTATTAATGCTTCTAATTAATTTAACCCGAGCAAATATAGCTGTAAGTAGTCAAAAGAAAAATAAATATATAAAATTGAATAATAAAAATAAACCGCATGTTAATACCCAGTGTTTACATAAAACCTGTAACAGAAAACAGATGGCACCAACAGTTACAATTATATTATAGGTAGTTCTCAACTTATGACCACAACTGAGTCCAAAATTTCTGTTGCTAAGTGAAATAATTGTTAACTGATTTTTGTCCCATTTTACAATCTTTCTTGCCACAGTTTAGTGAATCATAGCAGTTGTTAAGTTAGTGACACAGTTGTTAAATGAATCTGACTTTCCCACTGACTTTGCTTGTCAGAAGGTCACAAAAAGAGATCACATGACCCTGGGAGATAGCAACCATTATAAATATGAGCCAGTTGCCAAAACATCTGGATTTTGAGCACATGGCCATTGGGGATGCTGCAACAGTCGTAAGTGTGAAAAAGGCTCACACATCACTTTTTTTTTTTCAGTGCCATTGGAATATTCATTTGTTTATCAATGGATGGCCCTTCAGTAACTCAGCAACTTAGCTGTGGTCTCTTTCTCAAAAAATCAAGACGTGATAAGGATTAAGCTTTTTGGTAAACATATCAGAAAGCAAATGTAGCAGTCACAAAGAAACATTCTTAATATCTAAACACATTAAACACTCGTTTCTTTTCCTATAATGGCCTCATCCCAGTTCAAAGCTGGTTATCCTTTTATTTACCATTGCCAGCCCTTTTTACTCCTAAAGCTATAATATCTCTGCTGTCATGTTTCCAAGTTATGAAATCTATTTAAAAAGTACAAAGTCAATCTTCAAAAAAGATTTAGGAAAGCATCAAATTGGCAAGGTCTATGGTAATTCTGGATCTGACACAACCTGGAATTACCCCACAATATTACAAGTTAGAAACAACCTCCAAAAGTCACATTCTCCAACAGAAGTAATTCAACGTTGCTTGATGTCATAAATCTCCACCTCAAGGGCCCCAAACAAGGACAGCTTGTTTTCCAGGGGAAGAAAGATCACCAGGCAAAACAACTCTCTTTATCTCCACTCCTCCCCCCTTAGGAATGTGGCAAGCCCAAAACCCTCCCCCCCCCNAGGAATGTGGCAAGCCCAAAACCCTCCCCCCCCCATGACTGTCACAGAGAAAGTAAGGAAAAGAATAGATACTAAGACTAACTAAAATGGCTACACTTATGTCAATTTCGGGCTTGACATCTGCATTGTTTAAACCAAAGTGTGCAATACATTTTCCTGAACAAAAAGCCTCTCCTTTTTCAAGTCCTGACATCTGGAAGTGCCATCCACAAAATAGATAAAAGTAGGAGAGACCTTATAGATCTAATTCCATATTTTAGATTCCTTGAAACATATGGAGGATGTGATTTATTGTAGCATCACTACAGTACCTGATAAAAGTCTCACCATGTGGCTTACAATATTTTTTATACATGCTTCTCAATTATCATTCAAAATTGAAATTGGTTTCTGGAAACTTTTGAACTTTTCCAGAACCAAATTACTTGAATACAATGTCATGCACAGATACATAACATTTTTTTTCCAAGTTTTTTATTTTTTACAACAAACATACGAACAAAACATAAAAACATAAAAACCTCTTTCAAATATATACATATAGTGTGTCAGTTGGTTACAATCTTTTGTGCTATCCTTTTTTTACCATTACTCACAAGTTATATAAATTCTCACCTTATCGGTCTAAGCATATATATAATATTTAATTAATTAAACATTCATTTAACCTAATTTTCCATATTTTATAGCAAGATATATTGATTTTTCATTATTGATGTATCTAATACAATTCATCCAATGGTATACATTTTAATGTTGTAGTTCTTTATCAATCTATTAACTTTCTATTGTAGGCTACTGAATCATTTCTTTACCATGTCTTTTTAATCTAACCATTGATAAAATAAGAATCCCGCATATCATATATAATGTTTTTTTATCCTCATGTTCTCCTAATGTTCAAATGTCAATTTACTCATTCAACAGCAGTAATGAGTTTTTTTTAATCATTTCCTCTGCATAGTACTCTTTCATTTTTCTAATTCTGGCAAATACAATTCTAGGCCACTGTTAAAACATTTCGGCCTGGTCGCACTGCACTTACGGATGCAAAGAGGATGTAAAATGTTAAAAAAAGCTTGCCATCGTTGGAGGAAAACACTATGCCCCGTTGTGTACTCAGCTGCATACGGTTTCATACGCTCTATCCATTGAGCATCGTCGTCTCACTGCAATCTTCATTCACACAGAAAAGTTTGAGCTGCACAAAACTTTTTGAATCGGATGAATCTTCTGCCATGTACGATGTACATCTACGACATATACGAGGCAACAGACATTCTAGTTCCGTTAGTCAGTTCCATTAAACGTCCCATGTATCCTCTCTGCATCCTCTGGAAATCCCTCAATCTCACATCTGCTGCAGCTTGAAAATAGGAAAGAGGGAGGAAACGAAAAGGTACAATTGAAACGTCTACACCAAGCGCTTTAGTACACAGAAATAGAAAGGATGTAAGTGGTATGCAGTTCTCGTTATAAAGTACTACAAAATGGACAAAAAGCGTTTGTATCTGGGAATGTATCTCGTATAGTTAGGATGTCTTGAGTAATGTCTAGAGTATGTAGAAGGACACCTAGCAAACAAACCGATATTTTCTATAAAAAGGGGAAAGTAAAAACATGCTGGATCGTCAGTATCGAGTCCAGCAGGCCATCGGTATCGTAGACCTCATCACACCCAGTTCCGCTTGGTCTTCGGTCTTCCACATCATTCAAATTGGTCTTCTCACAACCATGGATGGATTGAAACAGTCCTATATGAAATAGCTCCGCGCTCATTCATCACCAGAAGTCAAAACACTGATACAGACTGTATCAAGTTTTACACAGAAGAAAGGAGAGTTTTTACAAACACTTTATTAGTAAACAAAATGAATCCAAGTAAATTTTATTAATGTCTTTAAAAGCAAAGATAAACTTTATTAAACCAAGTAAACAACTCAGACTCGAGGCTATTCTGAAGTCACTGCCTGGAGTCGATGTCCATGGTGCTCAGCTGTGAAAAGCGGGCAGTGACTGTGGAAGTGTGGCTGTTGGCTGAAGTGCCATGAGGTCTGAGCTATGTCCATTGTGGAGTGTTGGCGCCGAGGGTACAACAGGTGGTGGGTGTGTTCAGGGAAGCTATCCAAGAGCTGACGTCAGTCCCGTGAGGGGTTGCAGAGGCCCTTCATCAAGGACTTGAAGATGGTAGTCAGGCCAATACTGATTGGACAGATTGTCCATTGACGGGGCTTGGCTGTTGGGGTGAGTAAGGGTTGGGAGGAGTGTAGTGGGCTGTCTGGTCTGTAAAGCTAGATGAGGAAGGGCATCCTGCTTGGCGTGTGATGAACCTTCTGGGCCTGGACTGGGAACGGTCTGTTTTGCTGTGGAATTCCTGGTAGTCATAGCCTTGGTTAGGGTGAGGGGTCTGTTGAAAGCTGTGGAAGGGCTTGTGATCATCACCTGGGGTGGAGGGAGCAGACCTGGACTGGGGAGGGAGCACGCTTCAGCTGGGCCTTGAGGGTTTGGTGCAGAAGTGCTGTGATCTTCTGCTGTCCTCCACCTGGTACTGGGGCCTCGGGCAGTGTCTATGAGGGGTCCTGGCTTTCACATAGGTGATGTAGGGCGTTCCAGCCGCCTAATGAAGGTATGTCGCTGAGTGGACACTTGATGAGAGAAATTCTGTTGTGGTCTCGTATGATGTGTCCGTGATCTTCCAACAGCACAACGTGGGTGATTCTGGCTTCAGTCTGCCTCTCGCTCTGATCCTGGTGGAAGTGTGGGGGTGGGGTGGGATGAGTTGGCCTCTGGTGGCTGTTCTTCTTCCTCCATTTGTGACAGCAGGTGCATCGATCCTCCATGGGATCTCCAAGTCAGCCGGCATGGGGAGTGCAGCTGTCGAGGGGTCCTCTGCCGTTGGGCACCTCTGAAGACACCTGCTGGACAGGGTACTTGGCTCCTGGCTGGGAAGAGGATTGGCTGTCTGGTGGGCTGTCTGTTATAAAGGGAATGAGGGGTCTCAGAGGGGCTCTCCTGAGGGCAAGATCTCAACTCCTGCTAGGAAACTGCACTTGGCCATGACGTACTTCTCCTGGTCAGTGAAGCTTGGACCAGCGCCTGCCTTGGATTTATTTGAGGTGTAGCTTGCCATACCAGGGTGTTTGCAATGTTGCTTCCACCATCCTAGAGTACTCTGCAGTGTACCCGCAGTCTCTCTGCATGGTCCTCTCCAAGCATGCCCTGCTTTCTTTCTTGGTGTCCCGATACAGTCTGTGGCCTTTTTCTCCACAGGTAACTCGTTCCTCTCAGCCATTCCAGCACCTCATCCTCATTAGCTCTCAGAAACGGTGTCCTGTTTCCTCTCTCCTCTGCTTCCTTGCCTCTTCCTCCTCCTGGCAGGGGTATTCAGAAGGGCCTTTGGGGCTTCCAGCATTCAGGTGCCTCTGGAGATTGTTCACGGGCCCTTCAGGGGCTTGAGCAGTGGGCTTCCAGGGGCTTTAGTAGCAGGGACCTTCAGCAGTAAGGGTTTTGAGGGAGCTTGGGGTCTTGGGCTGGGTTCCAACCAAAGCAGCAGAAACAGCAGGTCGAGCAGCTTCAGAGTCATGCCAGGGGGTGTGGGATGCTGTGTTCTGCCTTCCTTCACCTTGCCAATGCTTGAACGAGTAAGCACAGGCTTCCTCTTCTTGCCTGACTGATGAACCATGGTGGGTTCCTGCAAGATGTATCTGGCAGCGAACTTCTTTCCCTTGAATGCTGACTGCGTTGGCATGGCTGCAATCCTTTTTATATCCATGGAGCAGACACAATTCCAGTACGCCCCCGAGCATGCGCAGTGAATGCTTTGCAATCCATATACATCCGCGCGGAAATAGAAGGCAAAAGATTAAAGCAAGAAAGGAAAAAAAAAAAGCATGCCCCTGGTGTTCTTGATAGGCGTCGTAGATGCATCCCCTTCCCTGCTATGGCAGTCCGCCCCTTCCGCTATGCATGCCGCTTCAAAATTCTCGACCCGGGAAACGCTTCGGAGGTGTCATCCCTCTTGCCATCTGCTTGCATCCGCTAGCTCCATATGAACATCTGTTTAACCATCCCCGCTACACTACTACCACAAATCCGTTATTTTTCCATTCTGTTTTATGCATTTTGTTGCCAATTTGTTGGAGCTAGATGAACAACAGATGGAGCCACGCCCCGAAATTTTGGCTCATCCACTGTGTCCTGTTATGCATATGTTTTGCGTCCATATCAGCCAATGGGCCCGGGCCTTTACAATCAACACATTTCCAAATTCCATCCAAGATATCTTTTGGTATATTCCTAGTAATAATATCTTGGGTTTAAAGTCTATGTGTTGTTTTGTCATTTTTTCCCAACCATGTGTGGATTAATGAGTCTCGAGTATAGTCTTTTTGCATCCAAACAATGTCGAAATAAGGCGAGACAGAATAGATGATATCCCAAGTTCCTCATCAGATGAAGGCTGTTGAGGCGTGAAGCGGAAACGTCTCCAAACACCCATCTTAATTTTGGTCTAGAAGGAGCACCGTATGATTATGATGACAATCGAGCAACTGGTCCGAAACATCATCAGTGATTATCAAGCTTCAAGCATTTCCCCTGAATGAAAATACTTGACATTTCTGCCATGTGGCCAAGAGCTCAAAAACAGAGACCAGCTTGTGCCCACGCTCGACTAGCAGAGAGTGATTTTGCAAAAAATGAAGTCAAGGCAATACGATAAATTCATTTACGAACTATCAATTCACTTGCCAAAACCAACACCGAACCATAAGAACCGTCTCTGTTCTCACGCCTGACCTAACTCATACAGCAAATGTGCCTGGCCGCCCATGTCTAACTCCGCACTGAACTCAAAAACTTCTGAACAATAGAGAGAAGGACCTGTAGCATTGATACTACCGAATGTTTGACTGTAATCAAAAGTAAGGTCACAGCAACCCGGGCAATTCAGACCTATAGACGCGGTTCAATGACATACGACAACCCTACCGTCAATATGCGAAGTCCAGACCATCACCCAAGATTAGGCACCGCATTGCTCCCACGCCCACTAACAACCTCAATTCAACTCCTGCTGGACATGTTCAATGCAAGCTTCTCAATGACCTAGAAAGCCACTGTGAAATAAAGTTACCGAATGAATTTTCTCCTTTAGAGATATGGCTAAATCAACATCAATATTTGTCTGTGAAACTATGGCTCATTTTGCATGTTTCTCCCTGACCGCCATTAGTCCAATAAGCAAGTAGACTATCATGGGTCTTACCGAATTCAAGATCATGAAATTCATAAAGTAGAGGTGGTGTTGCTATCTTCCTGTAAAATGTCACTTCACATCTAAAAAAAACATCCAAGTTAACCAGGAGCTTGCTCTTCCTGAGACCATAATCTGTGAACTATCATGAATATCAAAATTTTGATTATTACTAATGTTACAGAGCACCTGATGATGCACATCGAAACATTTAAACAATCTAAATACATGATGAGATCATGGGAAGCATCCTGCCCAACATCTTTTTCTTTCGTGGTGACTTCAATCTAACCTCACTATTGACGGATCCAAAATACAAATGTACTCAAGTGAACCCAATCCACGCAACCTTGCTACAATGCTATATACAAATCTGGGACTGGAACAAGCTAAGTAACGCACCAACCAACTAAGACTAAACAACTGCCTTGATCTCATCTCTGCATAGGTCTTAATTTATATTTTATGGAATACAGCCTAAAGAAACCCTTTTCTAGGCAGGTGACCACAATATGATTTGAACTTTTTGTCTCAACATGTGCCCATACAAGGTAAAAATGATCATCAATGATGTAGATCCCCAATTAGATAACGTTCAAAAACAGCAACTTTGAATCTTACAGACTATCTATCTCTCATCCCTTGAATCTGGCCAATCTCTAATTCAGTGGATGCAACTACTGGTTGAGACCATTACAACGTATTTTTTACTTGGAGTTCAAAAGAATCATCAAACATACGTACCACAACAACTCCCAAAACAACAACAACAAACAAAAAACCAGATTACCCATAATAGTAAGGAAAAACTTCAATCCAAAAAGAGATCACTCGTGGCGGGAAAAACAAATCTGGTACATTGCCAATTTTCAAGAAGCTGATACAAGAAATTTATGCCAACCAGATAAAAACCTGAATGCACCAATTATCAATTAAACAAGAGGAAAACCCTTTCGATGCAAACCAAATTCCACCACCCGCACTTTTTACACTTTTTGTAAACAACTATAAAGCTCAAGGTCCATGCCCACCCTGAAAGGACCTAAATGATACAAGAATGCAACGATGACACCATTAAAACGCCAACGCTCTTAAACACATCTTCTTGGCTTCAAGTATTTGTAATAACAGAATGGGATCATGCCACAGTATTTTCCTAAGCTGAGAACCACAGACAAGACTACATCTCTATACTAATAGACATATCAATTTTTATAAGAAGACAATGTTGAAAAAGCCACTAAGCGCAATCTAGAAACCATCTCATCCTATTGGACGGAACGGAATACTGTGCCTACTTTTTTAAAGAGCCATCCACTGCCATAGCAGAATTTCTAAAGCGTCAAGTCTTTGAAAATCTTTCAGGGACCAGCTCCTTGCCAAAACTATGGTCACAAGCCACAGTCATGCATCTTTTCAAAAAAAGGGAGAGCCCAGCCTAAGTTGAAAAATTACACGACCAATACTCTTTATGCGCTGCATCACCTGTAAAGTCATGGGAATCAATTATAACCAATCCCATTATCCTCCATTTAGAGACAAAACAACCTACTCTAACAATAAACAATTGGTTTCAAGAAAAAACTATCCTGCAATCTGCAACTCTTACAACTGCAAAACATATGGACTACACAGACTCGATGCGAGGGCAACAAGCAATAGTCATGCAATTTACCATATGACTTCACTTGAAACAGCTTTGGCTTCAGTGATAGCACGACAAACTTCTAAAACTAAAATGCTTATGGTATTTCTGGATACCTGCAATAACTGGGAGAGAAGCATTCCTGTAAACAGACAACAAAGGTGGTCCAAAATTGGGAAGTGTCCCCTATCAAATTCTGTACTGTCAATAGTGGTGTCGCCCCAAGGCAAGTGTTCGTAGGACCAACTTTCTTCAGTACCTGGCATAAATGACCTCTGTGATCGCATAATTAAGAGCAACTGCGTTCTTTTCGCATGATGGGAAATTGTGTAAAGCTGTTCAATACCACAGACAATACTGCTACGCTTCAAAAAGATCATTTGACTTATGTAGTCGGAAATGGTCAAGGCATTGATATCAGACAAATGGCAAGACAAATTTACTTTAATCACAACGAAATAAATGCTTTTGCCTCTACCCATGGTATTGGCAAATAAACAAATCAGAAGAAAAGATAAAATATAAGCTGGAATAGAGTCCAAGAGTCTTGTTGCATGATCCGAAGCTCGTGTAAAGGACAATTGGAGACTCATCTCTAATGGATCGAAGTGCTAGACGCAGCCCACCCATAACTACAGAATGTAGCCAAGAAAGGAGTGTTAATGAGGTTAGTTTACCTAAATCCCTAGCGTAGTTTTTTCTGGTCTGGTAAATCATCACAGCCCTACTAACTAGATGCATTTGCTACACGAATACCCTCGAAACACAGCTTCATCAGTCTAGGAAACCGCTCAGCATTACGCAGTCTAGATTTTAGACAATTGAGAAAATCCAGAAAAATATTTCAAACAAGAAAGAGTTCTATTCAATCTGCCTCTACTCATTGTAGAATACCTTACGCCACAGATTTAATTCTACGACCAAGAAAACCTTGGAATTGTACGTGCCAATCTTTGGGTCGTGATCCTAAGTATGGTATATAAGACATCATACATGTGCAAATGATTCAACCTTCCAAATGTAATACTGTCCAGCTTAAACCATAAAACAACCACAAGAGCACACAACAGATACAAACTCAAGGTTTAACCTCACCAAATATTGAATTGGCAGGAAATACGACTTCAAGCAACAGAGTGGTCAACCTGTCTGGAATAACTCGTATATAGACGCTAGACTCTGTGGGTTTCTTCCCCAAACCCCAAAACTTGAAACCTTAGACTGTCGTCACTGTTTGAACCGTCAATCGCGCTTCGCCCTAAGAGCTGAGTATCTGCTGAGGGTGATGGCAAAAGCGTAGCAAGCGTGCCTAACCATTCCCTCGTCCTATTGTTTCTTTTTATTTTTCATTATAGTGTACGCCATTTCATGTATTATAACTACGTATAACTTACGATTATACCCTATTAAATCTTGTAAGCGATTGATTCAAAGTCAAATAAATAAGTTAAAGATGCGTCCCACCAACATGTGGTAATATCTAACCAGGTATCTGAGTGACATTTCCAACATTTCCAATTTAAATTCTTGACATTCTGCATTCTTCATTGTGCCACCTGTAAACATTCTTATACAAATTTTGCTTGTATATACAGTTTGAACATTGTCAATTTTATAATTTTTGAGACCACAATTTTGCCAATTAGTTAAATTCAATCCCATATGCATTAATTTTTTTCCCAATGTTAAGTCCATGCATTCTTTTCCCTTGTTTCTTCCTCTAAATATTTAAACCTAGCAATGTCCATAAGAGTTTTGTTTATTACTTTTTCCATCACTAGCGTGTCAAATTTTTCGTAAATGCAAGTCAACTGTACTCAATAAATACCATTTCTGTTTTATGGAACATCTTTTATTAAATTCTAGATTTGTAATTGTTGCGGAATATTGAAAACACAATTGCATTTTTACAACCTTTTTCTTCCAAGGTTTGCAATAGATTTTAAGTCACCCCTTTTTTACCAATGCAATATCTAACACCATATCGTGAACTCGATGTCTGGTTCCTGTTTTATATAATTGGTATTCTTGTGGATAGGGAAAAGAGACTTCAATATAGATTAACCCATTGCGGGAATTTTTTAATAATTATTGCTTTTTTCATCTCTCTTTTTTATCTTCTCCCAGTTTAGAAACAATGCTTCTCGAATATAATGTCTTCTAAAATACCCCTGCGTTTTAGTTCTCTTATACTAGAGGAAGGCATGCCAGCCTAACAGCAGGTCACGTCCTTCTAAATTCAAAAGTCTACTCTTCCTCAGTGTTATCCACTCCAGTACCCACATCAGACTCTTCGCTTGATAGTATAATTCCCAACTGGGCAGAGCAAATCCTCCTCTTATTCTTGCATCTTGTAGCAATTTAAGTTTTATTCTCGCTTTCTTCCCCTGCCAAATTTTTTGCCATTGCAAAAAAAGTACTGCCATCTATATAACTGAAGATATAATACATAAGAAATTGCTATTTACTAATACTCTGAATATATATCTAGTTGCTGTTATTGCATGTATATAAGTTCTATGAGTATATTGTTAGCCCAACTTTAGAAAAAAGTCAACACATATGAGATGGAACAGAGTCAGTATATCTAAGATCTCAATGTTAATTACAGTAGGCAGCTATGAAGATGACTGCTCCACTATTTGTCTGGATTTGCCTAAGATTTTTATGCTCTCTGAAGTATGCTAAATATTTAACATTATCATTTCTACAAAAAAAAGTTTAATTCCTGGAAATACATTTTTTGTTTTCTATGTATAAAGAGTTGATTATTGTATGCTTATTAATGTTATGGAAATCACTTATAAGATTACTTGTAGATTCACTCAAGGAAGACACATATATTGTTGTATAACCTTTTCGCTATCAGACAATCAATTATCTGATGCTAAACATATGCTTTGTTTATTTGTTTGTTTGCCTTCTGATTGCTGATCTTATGATTGCAATATAAATGTGTTTTGATTTCATTCGAAGTGTATGATCTTGAGAAAGAGGTATAAGAACATTTTTTTTTATGGAGGGGTATCAAATCCTGTGGTATTTGAACATGAGGTCTGGCATAGTATGATATACAGGTATTCCTTGACATAAAACTATTTGTTTAATGGCCATTCAAGGTTACAACAGCACTAAAAAAAACTTAATCATGACCATTTTTCACACTTATACCTGGCATATGATCAAAATTTGAACACTTGAAACTGGCATGTATTTATGCCCCAGTGTCATTTGATCACATTTTGCAACTTTCTTACAAGCAAAGTTAATAGAGAAGCTAGATTCACTTAACAATTGTGTTAGTAACTTTATAAGTGCAGTGATTCAGTTAACGGTGGCAAGAACGGGAATAAAATGGGCAAAACTTACTTACTCAACAACTATCTTGATTAGCAATATAAATTTTGGGATCAGTTGTAGTCTTAACATGACAACTATCTGTATTGTTTGAGTTGACCTTAACTCCTAGCAATATCATGGATATATTTGTGTCTATGGATCCATGTATTTATGTTGATGACTACCTGTAGTGTACATGAAAACAGAAGGCAGGGAAGACACTGAATAACCTAATTTTAATTCTAAATATTCTAAATTCTAAATATTAACAAAGCAATAGTTCATTATTATATGCACATTTTTTGCATTGAGAGAGTTAGTCTATGTAGTATGATAAAAAGAATTGATCACTGTTCAATTTTATTCAAATTCAAATTTCTTCACAACCAGTTCTGGGGGCATGGCCTAATTTGAGGGTATGGCTTGGTGTTCATGTGACTGGCTGGGCATGGCTTGTGTGTAAATATTGTAAATATTTATGTAAATATTGTTTTTTTTATTAAAAAAGAACAACTTTTATCCAAAATCAGGCAAAGCAGGCCAGCACATTGAGTTGCTCACAGAATCACAGATTCACTCAGAGATCTACCCTTCTGCAATCTGCTTCCTGAATCTGTCACATAAAATTTGCTTGCAAGCAAACTCACAGAATTATGTCACAACACACCATGTACGTAAATATTGATTTTTTTTATACATAAAAAAGAGCAACTTTACCCCAAAACAAGCAAAGCAGGCAGGCAGATTGAGTTGCTCACAGAATCACAGATTCACTCAGATATCTATCTTTCTGAAATCTGCTGCCTGA
The DNA here is from genome assembly GCA_004320025.1 of Laticauda laticaudata. Classification (NCBI taxonomy): domain Eukaryota; kingdom Metazoa; phylum Chordata; class Lepidosauria; order Squamata; family Elapidae; genus Laticauda; species Laticauda laticaudata. The sequence goes on from BHFT01004231.1 coordinate 13,623, forward strand.
GTCTGCACTGAAAAATAGAAGCTTCAGTCCTAAGAAAGGTTCAGCTCTAGAAGAAGTAAATCCAACAATTCCTGGTTTCGAGCTAAAGCCCATGTCAACATGTGAAACCAATGCGATGCAAAACGAGATGTAACATGGAAAAAAAACCTTGCCATCGCTTCGACAAACTGCGATGTACTCACTGCCTGAATTTGCTTCCCTTCCTGCATCCATCCAGCATCCATTTATTGACGTGTCAATCCACTCCCAAAAAGTTTTGGCTGCCTAACTTTTCGCAGTGGAAACAGTATCCAGTTCGGGTCTGTTTCTCGCATCCGCTAACGCATCCCGCTACGCATCCTTACGCATCCGTTATGCATCCGCTGTATTGCTAGGCTATCCTTGTTGGCATCCGCTCACTCGCATCTGCCCCGACGCGGAGAAGCGGAACGGACGCGGAAACAGAATGCAAATCACAGATCAGAACAGATGCAGACATGGAAACAAGCGTTTTAAAATGGAAAACTGTTCGCAGAGGCCGGACCATCTCGGATATATTAAGGATGTCTACATGATGCTAGAGATGTAAAAGCGGGACCACACGTTATACTAGCCTCATATAAAAGGGGGAGCAATGCGCCTGATCTCACTTTCAGAAACAACAAGCCCAGCGGTGCAGACTCTCTGAAAGCTCTCATCTGCTCTTCCTCTTCCACAGCATCCAGTCATGGTCCACCGTCGGATTGTAAAAAAGTCCCTTTCGGCGCCCGCACATCGCTTCTGCACACAGTGCCGAAGCCATTGCAGGCTCTGTGAACTCTACCTGTAGAAGAAACATTGAAAGCCACCCAAAAAGTTCTGGATCCGAAGATGGTTCCGCCAGAACGCATCAGAGACGACGGACTGGAAACAAGCTGATGGTGGAGCTCAGGAACGAAGACACTCGTGCATTCCAGAACTTTATGAGGATGCCCTCAGCCATTTTGGACGAAGTTGTGCAGCGCCTGACACCCAGGTTGACCAAGGCAAATACCAGGCTTCCGCCCAGCCTGTAACCTGGGTCAGGTTGGCACTCAACTCTGCGCCAACCTGGCCCCAGGGACCTCGCCACAGGAGCATGCAGTTACGGCTGGAGAGTGCCAGCCACAACACCATCAGCATTGTTGGTCAGAGAAGTGGTGCAGGTCCACTCATCAAGAATACAAGAAGGCTATCCTCCAGTGCCCTCCACCGAAAGAAGCTCGGAAGAAAGTTGCAGAGCACTGGTAGTCAGAATGGAACTGTCCCCCCACACCCGTGAGCCAAGATTGGGAAGCACGTGCCTGCAAAGCTTCAACCAACTCAGGCTCCACTTTATTTCAACTCCAAGGGCTTCTTCAGACATACATCCTCTTCGTCTATGTCGAATGCTGAACATACATAACTTCATGTCACTATCGATGGCTTCAGGAAACGGTGTGAGCGGATTCAGATTGCCCAGTATACACGCCACTCACCTCAAGGAGGCGCTGGAAACGCACTCATCATGGGATTCCAGACTCCAGACCCCCTGCCAACGAACACACAATGAATGTGCCCTACTTGACATCGTGGGGGATGATGCCTTCTCCTCACATCTACTCATGAACCTTACACTTGCCAGACTCTCACCCGTCGAAGAGAGGATCTTGCAACTCTACAAGGCTGCCAGGGCAAGGACGGTGGCTGGACAACGCCTTTGGCTCCTGGCCCAAACAGGTGTCCAGTACTTCTCACACCTGCAAGCATTGCCCAGAAGCCGTGAGGAGATCATGGGAGCTTCCTCATCCTAGCACAATCTATGCGCAACCGCTACCCAGTCTTGGCAGAAACAGGCTTGTGGACCTCCAGCCCAAGCCAATGGGGACATGGACCTGGAATGGAGGCAAGGGCGAACACCTTTTGATAGACATGAGGAGTGCCAATGGCCCCCCACAGAGCCTACATGAAGCGAGAGCAGAGAACCCTCTGAGACACTTTGGTCAACTCCCAGCTGGACAGTGAGAGTGGCCAAGACAGAGATGGTAGATGCTTAATGGATGCTTCCTTCAGCCTGTCTCATCACATGGATGAGATTTGGGTCATGTATGCTTTGGTTTGGCCTACAATGAACAGGGTGGGTTAATAAAGAAATTGTGTTTATGTTGAACATGTGTGGAATATTATTACATTATCTATTGATAATTAAAGGGACGTAGGTTGTGGCACCTGCGAGGGTGCGGACCATCCATCCCTTATGCTTGCACGGAGGTTATATCTTCCCCACTGCTATCCTAACCCATCCCAAACTATTCCTTACCCATCCCACAACGCATGCAAAGGCTCTAAACCATTTTCTAAAACAGTTTCCAGCAAGACTTTATAAAAAAAAGAACATAGAAGCAACGTGTGAATCATAATAGACTTATTAACAACAAGCTAAAGACAAAAAATGAGTCCTGGTACTCCTCCTGTCGCTCAGTCCCAGGGGTGAAGGTGGCAGGTGCGTGGAGGTGGGCTGTGCCTGACCGTGTTGTCATCAGTCCCTCCAAAGCAGAAGCACAGCAAGCTCAGCCCAGAAGACGAGCCCGTGCTGCAGAAGCTGCCAAGGAGAACCAGAGTGAGGCAGGGGGCGGGTGGTAGCCCCTGTCCTCTGGCCTAAGGGCTGGCAGCAGAAAATGGCTGAGTGTGCTGTGTTCAGCATGGTTTGTGGGTCTCTGGCTGGGAGGCGAAGGCTGGCAGGAACCCAAGGCTCGGCAGGGAGGCTGACCAAGGCTGGCAGCAGGCAGACAGCAAGGGCTGGCAGGAGGCTGGCAGGCAGCGGCAGGCTGGCAGGCTGGCAGGCTGGCAGGCTGGCAAGGCTAGGCAGAGCTGGCAGGCAGGCAGGCACCAAGGCTGGCAGGAAGGCTTGAACATGCAGGCAGGCCCAAGGGCTGGCAGCAGGCATGAACCCAAGGCTGGCAGGCAACTGGCTGCAAAGCAAGGCCTTGCAGCAAGGCTGCAGGCAGACATTGCAGGCAGACATGCAGGCAGGAACATGCAAGCAGTCAATTGTCTGGAAGCAGGTCTTTCCTCTGATGGTGACCTGTTCCAGCTGCTTCCGTTATATCCGCGGGCTGACCAGCAATGCATCCTCCCACAATGCGCAATAACGCTTCGCATACCGCTAGGCTTTCCGCTGTGACCATCTGCGAGGCTTCTGCTCTGCATACCGCCTTCAATCCGCTCGGCGTTCCGTTCTGACCATCGCTGTATCCGTTCCAGTCTGCTTTGCTTAGGCCCATCAGAACCCTGCGGATGTGCCATCCACTCCCATCCACTCCCATCCCTGGGCTTCCGTTCCGCATCGCTTTGCATTCTGCCCTCGTCCTCCCCGCATCTGGTGTTATCCGCTCCGGTTAGGTAATTTTTGCCACCTTTTGAGAGTCGGATAACACGGATGGAAAACCTTTTGCTCATACCGCTGTGTCCTTTTTGCATCCCGTGGCCAGCTGTGACATGGGCTTATCTAAATCTCCAGCACAGCTGATATTTGGAACAGCTGATGGTAGGGGAAAAAGGAAACAACAAAAGCAACTTTACCAAAAATAGCGTGAAGGCACAATGAGGCAAGTTGCAATGGTGCACATGCCAGTGTAAGGAGTGAAAGGTGCGGGAGAGGGCGGCCGCCAGTGGCATGATTTCTAGTTCTCCGAACTTGCAGAATCTAACAACCAGTTCTAAGAACTGGTCTGACCAGAGGAGAAACCACCCCTGATTCTAGTCCAATAAATAATAGTAGTGGTGGAATAATCTTTCCTATTTTCTTCCCTATTACTATTCACTCTTTTCTTCCTTAAGTTCAAAACAACATTCAATATAAGTAATGCTTAACGGACTGTTTAACATAGCGATTTCATAAACGTATCAAAGTACCAACACTTTTTTCAATAAAGCTTTTCGAATAGCGTTATGAAAAAATAATTGTGTTTATTTTTAAAGTGTTACCTCTTACTGCTTTCTAATTACCTTCTCTTCTATTATTTTTTCTCTGTGTAATAACAGAAAGTTAAAAGAAAATGTACATAGAAAGCATAGTGAATTAGGTATGGGTTGTCTATGCTCCATAAATACCGTGTTTTCAACAAAATAAGGCCGGGACTTTTTTTTTTTTGACCCCTGAAAAAAATGGCTAGGCTGTCTTTTTGGGCGTCGACTTAATTTCCTCTCGCTCACCAAAGACTGGCCATATGCACATTACCTCCCACTAGCCGCTTTTATTGGCAAATGAAAGCTCCCCGAAGGCAGCTCGGGCGAGTATGGCTGCCCTGTGTCCCCTCGCCTTTAGGCAGTTCCTTTTCGGGCAATGAAAGCTCCCGAAGTAGCAGTCACCAGCACTGCGATCGCTGTAAGAAGCGGCCTTGGGGCAACGACACACACATCTGCCTTGCCCACGAGGCCCAATCCTAAATAAGCCAACGAAAGCTCCTTGAAGGCAAAGTTCCCAGCCGCTTTCGGGCAAGGGCATGCCTAATGCATCAGGTTCCCAACTGCAAACTCAATGCAATCTGCAAAACTCTATGCCAATCTGAAACTCAATTGAAATCTGCAAGCTCAAATGCAATTGTACATTATGCTTGTTCAGAATAAATATCAGCAAACCCAAGATTCCCACTGCATTTCTGCTTTCTGAACCAGTCCGCTCTTCTTCGATCCTCAGATAGCCCTATTCCCTTCCCCGCCTCCATTTCCCACTGCAACCATTTGGATTCGCAGGATTCGCGAAAGAGCTTTTGTCTCTCCTGTCCCCACTCTTTAAACTTCTCTCTTGCAAGCCTTGGCAAATCCTGTCCTGGCACTCATCCCATGCTCCAACTCCCTGCTTAGTTTCCATTTCTTAGGAAAAAAAAACAGCCCCTCCCAGGTTTTTTGCCCCGCTCTGGGAATCCAAGGCCTTGTGTTCCCTCCCCCCCATCTCTGACTTGAGCAGAGCAGCAAGGTGGGGGCAGAGTGTGAGGCTCCTGGCTTTTTTGCCTGAGCTTGGTCATCCTGGTGGCCCCAAAGAGTGTCTTTCAGATTGCTTTTAATTGATCAACAGGACATCCCTGAACCCCCACTCCCTCCAGTGGGCAGACAGCATCTTGCTGGGCCGGGAGAAGATGATGGTTGCATTGTCAGGGAAGAAATCCCCCCCCAAAACCCCTTGGGAAATGTAAATGAATGAATAACTCAAAGGGTCTTGGCGACAATCCCCCAGATAAATTGACCGACCAACAAAAGATCGGCTGGCGAAGAGCAGAGACCTTCAGTTCAGACAACGTGCGTTAAGAACACAATCTGCTATTCTCCTCTCCTTGCCCTCAATTTCACACATCTGCCTTTGATCACAGAAGCAGATCTTAATGCTAAACGAACCCTTGTTGTAACTTCAACTGCATGCCAAATCCCAGACAGCCATCCCAGGATTGGAAAACACAAACAACAATCCCAATTTATTAAAATCCCACCATTTTAATAAAGAATAAACAAATCCAAAGCTTTATTCAACACAGGAACAATTTATGCCAAACAATGTAGAACAAATTTATTCAAAAGCAGTTCTGTCATCTTGTTCTGGAAACATCGCCTAAATCCCAAAGCCTGAATTCCACTGGAATCTCTTGTGATTCCAATTTGTCTGCGAAAAAAACTTGGTCCCAATCGCTGCTGTTTAGGAATAGGAGGTCTCCTTAAAGGGACTTATCCTCATTGTCCATTGGTATCCTGCTTCGTAGTTACATTGTACATTGTACATTTGACAAACAGGTGTCCAGTTGATGTATTCTATGCCTCTTCAAACCCAACTCAAACCTCTGACAGGCTAGGTTCACAAAATTTCCTCGTTGGTTTCTCTCCATTGCAATTCTATATAGTCATTGATTTTGTTACCTGCAGATTTGTCCTGAGATGGTTTGTATTACTGCCAATGTCTAGGGTTTGGAGATGTCTTCATTCCTGCTGTATCAATTATTGGATCCACTTCTTCTTTGTGCTAGGAAATGCTTCATGTTTTTGGTACGGTGAGTGCTGGCGTGCATCCCATACACAGCAAAGCCTTCTTGGCCACCTCGCACAAGTGGCGTATTCAACTCGATCCACTTCCTTGATAACACCCTGTGTCCACCAAGCCTTTGTCAGTTCACAGCACATAAGTCCCTGAAACACGCATTTTTTCTTTTTTTGCCCTTGGCAGTGACAATGAGGTCTTACTTTTGTCCCATCCAGATGCAAACGTATACATGCGCTTTTTTCACTATCCAGTTGAATGGAATGCACATTGAGATGGGGGCGGGCAAAAAGAATCCCCTTATCAATTGTTGTTTTGAGCCTCTTGGCCCAAAAAAAGTTGAGTCTCATCACAGCAACATGTGAGAGGACATTATATTTGGAGAACTAAATGCGTCAACAAATGATGTTAAGAAGCAAATACCCATTTGCAATTTAAGTATCTTTAGGCTTGAAGAGCGAGGTGGATCTCTCCCAGAGACAATTTCATATCGCTGAAGGAAGCTCCATCTCCAGTGATGAGAGGCTTTGGAAATTTTCTTGGTAATTCAAACTGTGGTGCCATTTGCAAGGGGGCAGAATTGCTTTGAATATCATGCCCTGCGTACAACCAAAGGCTTTTGCTCTACTGTGTCAGCAAATCCATTGAGAGATGGTGTCTTCAAGTTTCAGGAATATAATGGGATGCCAACGGCTATCAGCACCCTGCACTCTTGACATTTCGCTTCTGCACACTGTTTACGAGGTTATCATACTCAGCTCTCACATTTTCGACCAATACAGAGATGCAACATATTCTCTTTGCAAAAGCGGTCAGATTCTTACCACGATGATCCTCTCCACAATTGCTTTTTGAATTCCACGAGAGTAGCTCTGCCTTCTTTTTAAACACTATCTTCTTCTCGACCAAAATAAAAATCACTTTAGATCATTAAACTCAATTAATCAATTAACTCCAAAACACATTAGCCACCTGGGGGTGGTGACCTGGGATTTGGCATGCCAGTTGTAAGTTACAAAGGTTGTTTTATCTATTAAGAATCTGTTTTGTGATCAAAAGGGCAACTGTGAAATGAGGCAGGAGGGAAGAAGTAAGCGCTTCTGCTTAACTGAGTGTTCTGAACCTGAAGGTCCCTTTCTCTTCCGCCACCGATCTCTTTTGTTGATGCAATTTACATTTAACATTTCCCCAAGGGATTTTTTGTGGGGGGAGTGTTTCATTCCTGCAACAACAGCCATGCATCTTTCCCGGGCCAGCAAGTGCCATTCCCCCCACTGGAGGGGTGGGGTTCAGGAAGTGTCTGTTGATCATTAAAGCATCTGCAAGTACCACCTTGGGCCACACAGATGATCTTCACCAAGCTCAGCAAAAAACCAGGAGCCTCTCCACTCCGCCCCCCTCCCTTGCCCCGTGCCTGCTCTGCTCAAATCAGAGTGGGGGGGAAGAAAGCAGCTTGGATTCCCCGAGAGCCGCACCTGGAGGGGGCTTGTCTAGAATTGAAACTAAGCAGGTTTGGAGCTGGGATGGAGTCGCCAGTGCAGAGGATTCCAAAGGCTGTCACATGAGAGAAGTTTAAGAGAGGGGACAGGGAGACAGAAAAAAGCTTCTTTCGCGAAATCTCCTGCAATTCAAATGGTTTGAGTGGGAAATTCGAAGGTGGGGGCTATCTGAGGGAGATGAAGAAGAGCGTGGTTCAGGAAGCAGGAAGATGCAGTTGGGAAATTCTTGGGGATCAGGCCTCTGATATTTATTCTGCACAAACAGCCATAGTACATTGCATGAGCCTTGCTACATTGCATTGGGAAGTTTGCATTGCTGACAATTGGAGTTTGCAGTTGCTTTGAGAGTTTTTTTGGCGCAGTTCCATGAAGTTGCAGTGGGAACTGATGCAAATAGAGCACACTTTGCCCCGAAGCAGTGGGGAAAATACTGTGCCTTCAAGGGAGCTTCTGGTTTTGGAGCTGATAGGACAGCGGCCTACCATGTGTGAGGATGGTGTGTGGTTACTGCTCCCCAAGGCCACTATTCTTAACCGGCCGATCCGATGTCGGAACTGGTGACTGGCACTTTGGAGACTTTCCATCGCCGGAAAAGAGAACTGCCTAAAGTGGTGAGGGACATGCTGGCAAGCGTCTTACCACTCATGGACCACTGAAGCAGCTGTGAGACTCTACGTACTCCCACTTCTGCGGAGCTTCCTATGGCATTGCTATCAGGATTCTAGCCTGGCTACCTTGGAGGGCACTCCTAAAGGCAAGTTTTCTCCCCATCTCCCCCCCCCTTCCCCCCATTTCTCTTCACCTCGTGTAGTTCTAACAAACGATGTGAGAAATGGTGAGGAAATGCATGGTTTAAATAGGCCTAAATTTTGGGGGTGGGGCTTAATTTCACCCCATGCCTAGAAATCATGCTGGGCCTTCCTATTGGTGGAGGCCGTATTGTTGGAGAAACACGATATACATCTCTGTGTGTATTCTATGAATATGCACACTTTCTATACTTTTTACACTTTGACAAGCTATACTTTCTATGCTTGGACTTTGTTACAAGGTATTACATCTGTGCAGCAATTTAGATTTGAGAACAGAAAGGTGCTTTGGAGTGAGTAGAATGCTCATATAATCAGCAACTCCTTAAAACAAGCATTCTTTTCTTGAGATCATTTGTATGTATGTATGCATGTATGTATATTGCATGAAGTGGTGGGCTAATGCTGTATTCACACACCTGCATGTTTGTTATACTTTTTAAATCTTTGAATCCAAAACATAGTACAGGCCTGAAATATATATGCTGATTCATGATTAGATTTGAATGAAATCAACTTACCCAATATGCACTCATTTAAAAAGGCTATCCAAGGAATCTGTTATAAACATTTACCTAAATTCTTTCTAATATAGGTAAAGATATTTACGCTCACTACCATCCATCAAAATTAGGAGATACAACAGCTAAAACTCAAATGCCTCTTGCTTCCTAGGTAAATGTAATTTTAGTCTGCTGAAAAATAAATTTACGGATGTGGGGGACCGAGAGGGAGAAAGAGAAAGAAAGAGACACACTGAAGTCAGAAGGAACTGATTTGCAGAAGTGCAAGAAGTGTAGATCATAATAACTACATTAAAAAATAATGGGTAAAAATTCCATTGGCCATTCAAAAAGCAATGATGCTGCAAAGTCAAATATCATGACACTATTAAGCTAATTGCCATCAGTAGAATAATATTTTTAAAAAAACTCATTAATTTGGTATAAGCATAGTCAATAGATCTGAAATTTTTTGATAAGCCCCAATTCATCACTTTCACACCATATTTTCTTTTTGAAATTACTTGGCATACCATAACAAGTCAAGGTTCTGACAATACAGTTTAATTTGCTGGTACTATCTTTCAAGAAAGAAATAGGATAAAAGCCGAGGATCCTTCGCATTCTAATTAAACAGGCTGGTAGTGAAGTTTTTTAATTTGATCAGAATGACCCTAATTTTAAGTAGCAGTTTGCATAGGTGGAAATCTGTCTCAACAACTAATCTGAATAATTAATATCAACAACTGGGAAAATTAAAAAAGGAACTGATTTGAAAGATCCTCCCTAAGCAATTATTTTTCAGTCACAGTGCCTGACCTCATTTATTGAGATGATGAAAAGAAAATAAAAGGGGAGGGAACCCTGATTGTCTGAATGTCAAAAGGAGACAAGTGCAGGTCAAGGAGCTTAGGCTGACAGCTTCAGAAGAAAGCACCAATAGCTTGAAATTATTCTTTTTCTTCATTATTTTATTACAACTTTTGTTAAATTGCAACTATCTTGTTGTCTTCTTTGCTTGGGCAAGAAATCAAATAAACTGACACTGAGCTTTTTTGCATCTGACACTGAGCTTTTTTGCATCCTGCAGTTATAAAGACATGAATTCTGGGTTGGTGGTTATGAAGAACAAGATCTACAGGTCCAAACATGGAAATATAAATGAAATACAATTGAAAGATTCCAGGTGACTATCACACTAATAACTAGAGCATACAAAACATTTGCTAGACCAATAGTCGAATACAGCTCATCAGTCTGGAACCCACACTACATGTCTGATATTAACACAGTTGAGAAAGTCCAGAAATATTTCACAAGAAGAGTTCTCCACTCCTCTACTCATTNCCATCTTCTGTCTGATCTAAGTATAGTTTATAAAATCATACATTGCAATGACTTACCTGTCAATGAATACTTCAGCTTCAACCATAACAACACAAGAGTACACAATAGATACAAACTCAAGGTAAACCGCACCAAACTTGATTGCAGAAAATACAACTTCAGCAACAGAGTGGTCAATGTCTGGAATACTCTATCTGTCTCTGTGGTTTGTTCCCCAAACCCCAAAAACTTGAACCTTAGACTGTCTACTATTGACCTCACCCCTTTCCTAAGAAGTCTGTAGGGGCATGCATAAGTGCACCAATGTGCCTACTGTCCCTGTCTTATTGTTTCTTTTATTTTTCTTTTATGTACCCATTTCATGCATTCATAACTATGTATATACTTATACCTATTATCTTGTAAGCGATTGACAAATCAAATAAATAAATAAATAAATCTTAGTAAAAGATGATTTTATTGTTATATAAATGTATTCAATTTATAGGGATGACCAATTATTAAAGAACTCATGTTATCCTTGTGCCTATGATTCAAAATGGAGACAAATAGAGAAAAGTCAAAGTTACTTATTGAATTTCAGAAGGGCAGATTTTGGTGAATGCATATGGAACTGAAGTAAAATTCCATCACCTGAAATTATCAAAAGAATGGGGAATCCCACCAAGCTAGACTTTGAAGGCATAATTACAAATAATTCCTATTAGAATTGAAGAAAATGGAAGAGTAATATGCATAAATACATGGTTTTCTAAATTGCTGAACAATAAAAAAGAAACAAAAAGAACATGTAGAGGAAATAGAAGGAGGGCTGCATAATCAAAGGAGGATACAAGGAAATAGCTAGAAATTATAGGGTTTATATTTTCTGAGCTAGAGCTAAAAAATATTATTGGGCTTGTGAGAAATGCCTAAGAACAAAAGAAAAGAAAAAGAAAAGAAAACTTTTTGGGGAGGGAAGAGTATCTAAAAAAATACACAGATCATGCATGTCTTGACTGAATTGTTAAAGTGTGACAATGAGAAGGCAGAATGCCTTATTTATTTATTTATTACATTGTTGTGTAAGAGGAAGGAAGGTGATACCACTCAAGATAAACATGAAGAGGTAAAAGAATGTTTAAGTAAACTCCCTGGCCAAATTACTTTTTAATTAAGAACAAGAAGGAAAGAGAGAAAACCAGCTGGGTCACTTTGCATCCTCTTAGCCAGGGGTGGGATTTGGTTTTTTTAACAACTGATTCTATGGGCATGGCTTAGTTGGTGGGTGTGGCTTGGTGATCATGTGACTGGGTGGGTGTGGCCAACTCAACATCACTCATGTCAAGGGCCTGCTTCTCCTCGCCTCATCACAGTGAGGATACTGCTATGGTCATAAGTGTGAAAAATGGTAATAAGTCACTTTTTTTCAATATGATTGTAACTTTAAATGGTCACTAAATGAACTGTTGTAAGTCAAGGATTACCTGTACAAAAATACAAAAAGCTTCTTT
>BHFT01004232.1:0-35365 GCA_004320025.1 Laticauda laticaudata
ATCACAGCACAAGACCAAGGATACCACAGCAATAAGTCTCACAAGGTCATCACACAACCCATTACCCAAGCCGTTAAAACACAAGAGGCTAATGGAAAATAGATCACTACAAAATAAATGACCCAGGAGATTATCTCCACAACAAAACTCACAAGGCCATCACACAGCCCATTATATCAACATCAACTCCATCGACCAATCAAGAGGCAGCAGCGCAGCCAACCAGCCCAGCACACCAGCCCCCACCACCAGTATTTTAGAGAGACGGCAGCTCTGATCACACACTGCTTGCACTGGCACGAAGCCGAAAGCACTAGCCTGAGGATGGTGAGTGGGACTTCGCCGAAACATCACCAAGATACTCTTAATCTTACATGGGAAAAGACCCGAACACATCTAAACCTACATACCTGTACCCGAGAAAATCTACAAAAATATATACACACACACACATTTTAGAATAAATTTCTAACAACATTCAATATTCAAAAATAACAGCTTAGTTTGATACAAAACTGTAAAAACCTATAGTTTTTTTACTAGACAAAAGTTAATGGGCAATTCACACATCCCTTGAACTCCTTACCATTTTTTTTCCAATAGCTTTAAGGAGTGGTGTTAAAACATCAAAGCAGCTATCAAAGTGAATTCTGATCTTGGTGATTTCTGCTTTGTTGATCACAAGGGACCTTCTCATGATGATTGTAAGAATCCTTTCTCCTTCTTTCTCTTTATGCAAAAAGAAAAAGAGAACACGTGTATTTTCTAGTCATTCCCACAATCAGCAATTTTCTCGGAATAGCTTCCCTGAAGCATCCTATAATATTTATTAGGCACTAGGGTCAAAGGTGGGATTCAACCGGCATTACTACCGGTTCGGTGATTATGTTAAATAGGAATACTTAACATAATATAGGAATATTTTCCCCAGTTTCACCATATCCTCTTCTTTCAATAAAGCATCCAGATTTATACACGCTGTCTGTTTTATTGGAGGATAGGGGAGTTTAGCTGCATGTCAAGATGGACACAGACTAATGTATAGCAAGAACAGAACAATAAGAGTAACCAAAAATGACACACATTTTCAAGAACTCAACTTAAACATAAATATTTCTACTGAGAGTTATCTCTCATGGACTTACCCTGTAGGTGAAAACTGCTGATGTCTTCTTTTGACAATCTGATTGACTCCCAAAGTATGTCCTGAAACACAATGTTTGAGGTAAAAGTCATGTTAATGGCAAGTAACTAACTAAGTAAGCAAGCAAGTAAGTAAGTAAAGGCCCCATTTTAAAAAATATTATAATTTTACCTCGAGGCTTTCTGAATAGAATGTAATGCTCTCACTTCCATAATTGAAGTCAATCCAAAACTCTTCTAGTTTGTCATCAGCAGGTTTCTTTAACTTGGATATAAAAGGAAACAATCTCAATTTGATTTCTAACCCCCAATGAAATCCAGTACAACATAACTTTACATTTTAGAAACCCAAGAAACAAGTGATGTAGTACAATGCTAGATATTAGAGAATTTCAGCTACTCCCCTTCTCATGCACAGAGTCCTCAAGAGAATTTCCTCTGCTTTAGTTTCCTGAGGTTTTTCCTTCTTCAAAACTAGTAATTCCCAATGAATTCACTATTTAACAAAATATAAGTTACCTGACTCCTTGTTGCATAATGAATTTAAGGTGATTAGCTTTACTATTTAGTACTAGCAGAATATATGCAATTTTGGAAGCAATTTCTGAAGCTGTGAGTACAAAAGACACTTCAGATCTGAATAAAACATAATTCTAAAAAAAATTATAAATCAACATCTTTGAAAGAATAACATGTCCCACAAAATCCCAAGTACTTTTTCTTCAGTAGCTGTAAAATAAGAAATTGCAAAATACTAAGTTCAAGTTATTTGCAAGTTTTATTTTGCCAGTATTCAAGAATGGATGGAATTATATGCATCAATTGTTCCTGAGAACTGTTTTCAACACTTTTATTCAACAGCTAAAAATAAACCAGGAACAAAAAGAATAGCAATATAATTATGGGATGGGAATAGAACTTTTATTTCTCAAAGTTACATAAAAATATGTTCATATCTTGTTTGACCTTCATCAGCTCTCTCTCTCTAAAGGGAGTAACAGAAATAAATAATTTCTCCCAAATAACACTTTTGTTATCCCATTACTAAACTAGAAAGATTGGATAACAAACATTGTAAATAACCCTATTAAAATCTCTACACGTCCAATATTTCATAACATCACAATGTAATTGCTGGCTTAATTACCTCAATCAGGTCAGCATAAGCAACTTTACACGGAATTGAATAGATCCTGAAAAATAAGACAATTTTCACAGATCCTGAAACACAATCTCTATTCCAATCTGCTTCTAGAACAGATATCGTGGCCATGGCTTGGAATTCAGGCCTCGAGGTTTTCAAGTTATAAAAGCCTGAATGATAAGCAAAAATTAAACCAGAGAAGCTCAAGCTAATCTAAACTATCAATTGAAGTCAATCTGGATCTGTACAGCAATGTACTGTGTAGTCCAGTTAAGAAGACATTAAGATCTTGAACCTTCAGAAATGCAACGAATTTATACTCACAAAGTAACACTGGATCAAGTTTTTAAAATTATATTTATCACAGTATTTACTTAGACAATAAGGTGCTTCAAAGCAGCTTACATCCAGGTGGTTTTACAAGTGAATTTTAGAACATTTTTCTTTTGCGCTTTTGCACTGAATATGGCCGAAATACATAAAAATTTCCTAAATAATTCATAGGAATGGTGCTGCCAGGTATGATTCAAGCGTACAAATGAAGAAAAGCATTACTAACAAACATAACACCACGTTATCCATGAAGTTTTCTCTTTCTTCCCCATGACTGAAGAAGCAAATCTATGTGAAGTGTTGCTTAGCAAAATATCTAACTTAGCAAGACCCAACATGAGAAAAAGTGATTTATCCTGGGCTAGCAAACCTGTTTGAGGATTTTTAGGGAAGGTCAGCATTATTTTATGTCAACATTTCGTGGAAAATAAAGCAAGCCCACATCTAATTCCATGCTTCATCAGCAATTCACACTTCATTAAGAGAGGTACTTTCCTTTCCGCACTGCTTAAGGTAATATCAAAACTCCAAATTAAGTAAAACAGCTTGCCAATATGGTTGTTTTCTGCACTGGTGTGGCAGGGGGGCAATGAAACTGGCATGGAAAATGACAATCAACTTCTGACATTACTGCATCTCACACCACCTGATAATATCATCACAGATATGTGATTCAAAATTTAATCTCCACACATCTTTTAAAGGAACATGTTTCCTGATACTGCATAACCCACCGCTCACCTTTTTAAAAGTTTATGTTTTCAAGATTTTTTTAAACATCCAATAGGATATTAATGGCATTAAAAATAATTCATATTGTATATATGGTTTTAAATATTATAGAACTACAGGGATCATTTGTTTCAAGAACATCAATTGTCCGATCTTTTGTATCTTGCATTACTTACTCTTACTATTGCAAATAGTCAATGGTGAAATTTAAAAAATGTTTCCAATCATTTGAAATCATAGTTAATACTGAATTGTTAGCTAGCATGCCTCTCTCTTTAATAAATTCCTATTGGCAGACTATTGGCTGTGTGCCATTGTGCCCATCTGGGGAAGATTCATAGCAAACATTTACCTTCTTTTATCACCAAGTCTTTCATTTAGTTCATTAAGAAACTTTCTGCTATCCTTGAAATGAAGACAGAAAACAGACTGTTACATTTATTTTTTTAAAAGTGCTCTCCTGCTAAGTTAAGGAGGGAATTACTATATTGAAAGTTAATGTCCTCTCCAATGGTATTCAAGACAACATGCAAAATATTTGTGTGATATTTACAATGGACTATTAGTTGGCTTAGCTTCACTAGCACCAAGTATCCTAAAAGTGAATTATGAATAGCCTTTTGCAGGGATGTGAAACTCTGCTGAACCATTATTCCCTCAGTTTAAAAGTGAGGAATACCAAAAGGTGAAATTCAAATCTGCATTGTTATACAGAGCTACCTTGCACTCAATTGCTTTGAAGCTCATCAAATTTGGTACTCAGTGCATTTTGCCATGAAAATTTTGTCCCGGTATTCAGCCTTTGTTTGGTACTCAATGCACAAGCTAAAACTTGTCAATGTTCGCTGCCTTGATGACTCACTACATTATTTCTTATGGGGGTAAAATGTTTGGAACTCATTATTTTTGGTACTCATTGTGCCTCCTGGAAACCAATTAATGATGAGTAGCAATGTACCATTGTACATTCTGTATTCCTGACCTATAAATTTAAAAGCAACCTCTGCCATTTGATTCCTTTCTCCCCATCCCCAACTGAGAAAACCATGACTATTTCTGATATGAATCACAAAAACCCTTACAGTCTCAAAGTCTCCATCCTTGATTTCTCTAAAAACTTCAGTGACATACTGATCTTCAAACCAACTGTGCACCATATCATCTCGGCACTTTTTCAACATCAGCCTAAACAGGGCTTCAACAAGAGCAACCTGAATATCATAATCTGCAGGAGGGGAAAAGAAGAATTTTTTTTTTCAAAATAACAAGCTTAGCTACCCCCACCTCAGCCCGCAAATCATCTTTTTAAAGCAGGAAGAAATTCATTTCTATCACAGCATCACAAGTTTAAATCGAAAACTTTTTTGTCTTTTTATTCCATCTAGTCAAATCCAATTCTCAGAAATTGCCTGGACAAGCCCCTGAAATTTTCTTAGCAAAATTTTCAGGGATTTGCCTCCTTCCTAGGGCTGAGAGAAAGTAACTGGCCTAAGGTCACATATCAGGTTTTGTGTCCAAGCAGAACTAGAACTCATAATCTCCCAGTTTCTTCCCTGGTGCTTTGACCTCAAACTGGCTCTCAGCCCAACTCAAGGTGGTGAGCGTAATACTACTGCCACTCAGCCTGTTGGTTTCTAGCCCAGCACCTTCACCATTTCTCCATATTGACTCCCAATGCTGTCTTTATTACCTTTTGGACAAATGTCAATCTACTAAATATACTAAGTGCGCCAAGAAGAATAAAGTGAAAATTAAAGGTAAAAACTGCATTTCCAATTCCTAGGTAAGGCATGGTGAGAGACAGATAAGTTCCTGACTCTCCTGCAATTCTCTCCCTCTCTGTTTAGCATTTTAAATTCCAGCTCCATATTTTCAGTTCAGAATTTCCCCAGCTCTGATCAAGATATTAAACTTTTCTTACCACCAACATCCTGAATAGTTTTCAGAAATTCCTTCCTGAAACAACATAGCCCATTAATAACACTGATGACTTGTAAGAGTAATGCAGTAATTCATGATTATTATTTTTTTCAAAGTAAAATGCAAACATGTCAACGTTGAAAACAAACTAATATAACCCAATGGACTGCAAAGGATCTATTGCTATTCTTTTGAAAAAAACTAGGACCAATTGGGTCTCTATTAATTATTTAACTGCTCATCCATTAATCTAAGCAGAGAAGCAAGACAAACGAGCCAGTTCCAGACTTAATCATAATTAAAGATTCTGATTTGCATCTTTCTTTTGCAGTTCAGAGAAAACCCCTGAGAAACTGAAAAATATAAGCAATTAAGACAGAAAATAAGATTTTATTTATATAGCCTGTTGTTATTAATTTCACAAATAACTCATGGCGGTGGTTAAGAAATCCTGTCTCTTAAATGCTATTGCAGGAAATGAAGTCAAAGATAAAAGGGATATCCTCCAAATATCTTTGAGCGAGATAGGTGGTAAAGAAACGTGAAAAAGAAATAAAAATATAATCCTGACATGAAAAGTTGACTTACATAAGCAAGCACATCTCTTCAGAGGCAGCAAAGGCCTTCTTCTCCTCACGGGTAACATTAGCCAACAGTATATTCAATGTTCTTAGGGCCTTGGTTTTAGCGATCGAAAGAAAATAAAGAAAAAGGACAAGAAATAAAGTTCAGCTATCCCAATCTGATCAAAGGTGCTCTCCTACGTAATAGAAATTTGCAAGCTGATAAAAACCGATAATGATTTCATGCCTTAAAGTTTGCCACATGGTTTTTAAACTAACCTCCTGTCGAAGGGCACAATTCACATTAGGTTCTGTGGCTAAATGTCCCACGTGTTGTATGAAGGAGTCAAGCAACTGCTCTCTTCCTACATAAGTTGAGGGGCAAAATGTGACAGGATTGACAGTATTAACAATCACACACTATCTCTCTAATTGATTTTTAATATTTCTAACAGTTTTATGAGGTTTACTTTATTAGTCCTTTGTCTTAAATAGTATTTCCATCTAAAGCTATGATGAAATGTTAAATTCTAGCCAATCGTCTCTTTTTAACTCATAACTGCATATCACCGTTTAATTCAGAAGTGCAGCTTTTGAGATATTGAAACAAGTCAAATTATAAGAAGAAAAATCCATGGTTGAATTTTTGAAGATACTTTCTGTCCAATGTAACATTATAATATGGAACAACGAATTTCCCCTGTAACTCCTTATAATCTAACTGATGAGCTGGAGCAGGGCCACTGGAATAAATTGTTTTAGCATTTTAATGATTAAGCTAAATAAAGTTTGAAGCCTTAATATGATTCCCCCCCCTCAAAATGTCAAAATACCTTTTTACACAGACCCAACAATAAAATACACAAAGACTCATCCTACATTTACTCAAATGTAGATTCTACTTAATATACATAGACCAGTCACAAAATCTGAATGTCACCTTGACTATTCAGTAATTATAACAGTATTTAGTAGCTGACCTTCAGTGCTGTTTTTGCCAATAACCTACAAACAAGATGTTGAGGAGGAAGGAACAGAATGGAGATATTAAAAATCAATATATGATGTTTAGCAAGAATACAGAAGTTTCAAACATTGTGATATTTTATGCAATCTATATACTAATAATATATAATAGAATAGAATATTATCAGTATGTAATCACGTAAATAATTCAATTTGTGTTGCTGCAATAATGAACTCTTCAATTCAATAGTTTGTGGCAACAACTGATGCTCTTTTCCCCCATTAGTCTGTGAAAATGAGACTTCATTGCATGATAACTCAAGAGTCAGTTCCTACATCATTAATGACAACATATTTATCATTGACAACTGCTCCCAATGTTCTAGTAAGTACTCCCAGAGTACTTGCCATAATAGAAAGATGGGATATATATTATATATAGCAGGTAATGAGCATGGAGCATGCTAGGTCTGATGATACTGGAAGATGAATTTGTGCCAAACTCCCTAAGTGAACCAAATAAGAAATCAATGAACCCCAAAAGTCTTTTGAACCCCACTTATTGGCAAGGCTGTCAGAAGAGAAGAAATCTGCAAGTCAGTTGCTTCATAATGACAAGTATTAATAAGGAAAGGCCATCAGATATTTGTTTTGTTGTTCTTTCTATGTGCTTACCAAGGTTGTATTAAAGAAGTCCTCAACAAGATTTACCAAGTGTTTGTTTTCTTTGGGTTCTATCAGGCTCAGAAATTCTCTTGTCCTTTCAAACCAAGTAACCATGTAAACAGGAGACACATGCAAGCAAAAATCAAATGAGCATCTAAAGCCAATTTCACACCAAATTTTAATATACACCTACAGAGGAATTATATTTACTGGAACCAGTGAACATTGCTGTGTGCTTGCTCAACAATAATGTTCTCTAGCAGAACATATATTTTTAATGTTGGTGTTCTGTTGAAGGACATGGGGAGATAGATTTACTGCAACAACACTCATCCAACTCACATTCATTTGCTAGCTTCAACCAGCACACTAAGAAACAATGTGATTTGTGTGCCCTTCCCTGATTATCATGGCTTAGTGCAGATGTGGTATTCAGCAGGTTCTGACCGGTTCTGGAGAACCAGTAGCGAAAATTTTCAGCAGTTTGAAAAACCGGCAAATACCTCCTCTGACCGAAGATTTTAAAATATTCTTCCCCTGCGACGCCTACCAAGCCACACCCACAGAACTGGTAGTAAAAAAATTTAGTGCTACAAAATCTTCTGCTCATTATGGTTCAGTCAACAAACCATGACAAAAACCTATGGTTCAGTACTACTGTTTGCTGGAGGTTGGTCACGAAAGCAAGCAAACATTTCAACATCACTTACAAGGTCTACCCAACCACTGGGCAATATGAAAGTTGGGTGTCCTGAAAGGACAGCAAGTTTGACTTATTTTTGTTGCACTAGAAACGGCAGGAGATATTTCTCTAATCTTTAGGCCCCAACAACAAAAGAACTCGCAGTAGTCTGCATTTTGGCTTGGTGGAAGGAGAAGGAGCTCTTTCATGCTTCTCAATCTTGAGACAGTCCTAATTATATTTTCAAGTTCCATGGAGGTTCTGTAGGCCATTAAGGAGGTACCTCCAACTGACCTGGGAAGTACATACCTTGCACTTTTTTCTATTCTCTAGTCAAAAAACACACAGCTACGCATAATGCATTCCTTGTGAGATCTGGTTAAATTTGTTTCTCTCCCCAAAAGGGGGGGGCATTAGGAAAAGGAATATGGAATTATAGTTGTTTATTGGATATATATGAATAAATGTTATTGCATTTGGGAAGCATCCAGAGACGTTCCATTTCCAACTCATGTAAATCAATAGATTGTATTCTACACTGATCAACACTGAGAATTGTATTGAGCTCTGGACACACTTTAAAGGATTCAGACAAACCGAAACAAATACAAATAAGGACAGGGATTTAGTTTACAAAGGGAGATTTGGGTTTGGTAATATTCTTCTCAAGGGCATGAAAAAGTAAGTATAATATTGGAGACGAGCCTGTTTTTTATTCTTTCAAATGCTAGGTCCCAGAAGTTATAAAAAGGCAGATTTTGGCTGAATGTTTGGGAAAACGGAAGGAAATCAAGGAAAGGAAGGAAATCAATTACATAAGAAAGGAAAGGGCTCCCCTTTTGCTAAATGCCTTCAAGGACAAATTGGATTTGTGGGATGCATTTAATTTGGATTTTCGCACTGAACATTTGGACTCAGCCCCTAACATATACAGTAAATAGGAAGTTTGCAATTTTTGCTCACAATCGGCATAGAGAGGTGAAAGTGAAATTTTAACAATAAAAAAGTAATTGAGAATAGTTTTAGTTGCAACAAGAAATGTTGAAAAATATGTTTACCTTTCAGATAACAACTTCAGAGACACTTCCAGCCAGGCAAGTATGTTTTACAATATGATAATATCATTGATTAGTAAAAAAGATATTAATGTATTAGGTTACTTATCTTTGGTATCAATCCTTGCTGAAGAAGCAGATTTATACTTTCTGGAGGATCATTTCTACAGTACAGCTGAATGCATTTCAACAGTAGGGAAACATTCGAAAATTCATTTTTGTCCAATTCCTAAAGCAGATAA
Source organism: Laticauda laticaudata (assembly GCA_004320025.1). Taxonomy (NCBI): domain Eukaryota; kingdom Metazoa; phylum Chordata; class Lepidosauria; order Squamata; family Elapidae; genus Laticauda; species Laticauda laticaudata. The sequence continues at coordinate 9,447 of BHFT01004232.1, forward strand.
TTTCACATGTGTGACTGCCGAAACAGTTGAATAGATTTAATGTTCAGCAATTAAAATTTCCTGCATACCCTTTTAAGAGCTTTGTCAAGTTGATTTAAGAATTGTTTCTTACACTTCTGAGGGACATATTTGTCTTTTTCTTGTATTATTACATTTATTTTCTGAAATCCTTTCCCTTTGAAGGCATCTCTTAACAATGATTCTAGCTAGAACAAAACAGACAAAAGGCAAAACTTCAATATGATGAGCCTTTAATTACTGACAAATAATATTTACTCTAATATATGAATCACAAATTTGGTTTTAATTTTCCCACTACACCTGAAAGAATAATACAAAGAATAAAAAGACCCCTTCTCCAAGTTTCTCCAGACCAACCCCTTCTAATTGGACTTATAAGTCTGGTAATATTGCCACCAATGAGAATGGTTGTTTTACACAACTGGAAGACTCGGTCAGTGTTTCTCAGACTTATAAACTTTAAGCTTTCAGAATTCATCAACCAGCATGATCGAATTGGTCCTCACAGCTTAAAATTGCCAAGGTTGAGAAACACTGGGCTGGGCGATACATTTGCATGTATCTGATCTACTTCAATACTCCCTTGGAATTAAAACTCATTTATCTTATAAAAAAAAACAAAAATTGTATGAATGTATTCCTGTTTAACCTCTAAACTATTTTCTATAGGGTTCTTTTTAAGGTTCTTTCTGCTATACATATTCACGACATGTACCTATATCATTTCTATTTTATTTATTAAAATGCATATGCCATCCATCTCAATATCCGGAGAGACTCTGGGCAGTTACAATGTTACTGAGAAAATCTATGAAAAGTATGTGACAGATTTAGATAAAATCTGCTTTACTCCAGCAGCATGATATGCTATAGTAAGATTTTGTACTTTATTACTATTAGATTTTTAACTGAATCTTTTCTTCAAGCCTTCAAGTACTTTATTTTATCACTACAGCAATTCTGTACATTAGGCTCAGCCAAAAAAGGATGATTGACCACCTGCTTAATGGTGGATTAGAACTGGGATTTCCCCAGATTTAGCCTACCGTCTTAACTGCAAGACTGGCATAATATGCACAGATAGGAGAGGCCCATGCACAAGGTATTTTAATTCAAAGCTGGAAGCCAACATTTAATAATGGTGGGAATCCCACAGGACCTAAAAACCTCATTTTGGTAGTCCCCAGGTCATCTCAAGATCATTCTGCCAGAACAGAAGAGAGAGGACATAGGACTTTAAAGTGGTCTATTCAGAGTAAAAGGAACAGAAAGATTAAAAAAATATATAGAAGAACTCAGAATTCTTTGAAACTTTTAACAATTGACATTCAAAGAATTTTAGAAAGTGATTAGAGGACAATATTTCTTTTTCTTTTTTGCAACCCTTGTGTTTTTGCCATCATATTTTTATCATTCTTTTTTTTTCAGAAAAAAAGAAATGTGTAAATCTTTTTCACTGAATAGAAGACTCCATCTTGTGATAGATACCATGTTAATTGAATCAAATTGCTTTTTGAATTTTTAAATCTGTGTCAAGACTAGTCTGACCATATTAAAATGATTCTCCGAAAAAAAAAATCCAAAACAGTTTATACTTTTATATTTAAAATGACTGAACAATTTTAGTGAAAATCAAATTATATTTACATAATATTCAGGTCTATCTGGCATTTCTTCTTCTTCCTCTCCAATATCTTCTTTCTTTGGATTAAAAAAGTTGAGAAAAAAGTTTTACTTCTATGCATATAAAAATTAGCAATATCCAGCCAATGCTGACATTAATTCAGGATTAGATGGTAGGAGAGCCCTTCCTTATTTTGCCAACCTCACTCCAAAATAATAAATTGATTCAAACTGGTTGTATTAAGGTAAGGAGGGTCCTTAGCCAGACTTAACCATGGCTTACCCCAGCCAGTTTTGTGTGTGTGTGTGTGTGTTAGTTATGGAAGTATAGGTGTTGTGAACGTAAGAACTGGTCTGTTTCCCGTACCGGACAACTGACCTGCAACATTGGTTAAGGCTGCCGCTGCCACGCGCGCTTTCGCCACACCAAGTGCAGCCTCCGCGACCGGCTCTTGCCGTTCGCGGGGCCCAAATTCCTCAGCCTGGGGCTGGATGGGCACGCATGCTCAGTGTCGGATCCTAAGCGAGGCCTCTTCGCGAGGAACGCTCGCGCAGCTTTAAAGTTTCTCCGCTTTGCGCGCGTCCTTGCTCGCTCGCGCTTCAGTCCAGTTTTAAAGTCCAAGGACCGACTTTTTAAAATTTCTAAGTTTAGGATAGCAGTTACTTCACGTGATGGGAGGTGGGGCATGTCAGTTTAGAGCCTGAGCCGTTGGGAGGAATTGCAACTTGTTTTGCGTCTCTCCGCTGAGGTGAATGGGCTTTTTGTGTGCTGTTTCCGAGGGACGGAATAAATAATGCCGTTTCTTAATCCCCACCACAAAAGCTTCGACAACAATCCTGGTTGCGGCTATATCGGTAGAAAATATTTAGACGAAATGGCTTCGCGGCGGGGGACTTTGCGCCTGTACAAGTCCTTCGGGATGACTTTGGTGCCGTCTGTAGAAACGCACCCATAAAAAATTGAATTGCATACGGTCACACAACACATTTTATTTCTTGACACAGCACTGTGGTCCCTGGTGATTATTTGCCGCATAATAAAGTTAGGTCGGATTAGTACACCGTTAGAGCAAAATACCGTTCATTGGAAAGGTTAACAGATACGGTGAAATGCAAAGTAACCATCAATATTTTAACCTATGTTTTGTGAACTTGATGACGGGAATTTAAAAAAAAAATGCTTACAAGTCCCAGGTAATAACCGCAAATCATCAGAACTTACTTTAAAAAAAGCAAAAAACAAATCCAAGCTTCAAGCCATGTGGCCACAGCTGATACTCATTTCTTCCAGTTTATTGTTCTAAAGCAACAATAATCGCTTAATTCGTTTACAGCACAGTGTGGGTGTAGCTATAATAAAGGAATTCAATAAATGCAGCGAAACTACCCTCAGGTAAAATGCAATTGCATGTACATTGGAAAAAAAATGTAGTTTTGGATTTGATAGCAATCGCTTCTAAGTAGGAAGTCATTGGATATAGTGGGACACAAGACTATAAATCAGCAAGAAAAATCCTGCAGAAAAAATATATGACGTATCCAAATGTAAAAACACTCTTGAATCACAGATAAATTACAGATGCTGATTCAGTCAAATAAATAAGCCTGTCTCTTCAACCAAACATTCTCCAATATTTTAAGATATTTTTGTTTCATTATTCGAGGGACATTGCTCTCATTGGTGTGATGGGAATATGAACACAGAATAGTTTGTTGTAGAATTAAAGAAGATTTTTTTATTGCAAATTAAATGAATAATAATATTGCCACACTTCCATTTTTGGGACAGCTTTTCCAAATAAGGATGGTATGAATTGTCTCTCGGTCTCCCAGCCTAATCTATGGAATGGCACAGTATAATAATTGAATACAATTATTATTATTATTGCTCTCCTGGTGTTCTTATTTATTACTTATATGTTCTGCTATCTTTCAAAGAAGCCGTGCATGTGCCTACTTTGTCATGCCTGTTTTGTTCACAGAACCAGAGGTGGTATTCAACAGGTTCTGACCAATTCTGGAGAACCGGTAGCAGAAATTTTGAATAGATTGGAGAACCGGCAAAAGCACCTCTGACTGGAGATTTTGCAGTATCCTGCCCCTGCCACGACCACCAAGCCAGGCCCACAGAAACCAGTAGTAAAAAAAATTGAATCCCACCACTGCACAGAACACATGTTATAGCTTAGGAGAAGAGGGCCAGTTAGAACCCATCATTCAATAAGCCTAACACTAACAACATAGTGGTAATTTGAATCCAGACCTCTGCAGTTTTCATCAGAAGCGCTGATGGCTCTATTGCTCATTAGCTAGTTAATATGAAGCCACACTCACACTTTGAGACCTTTTCTCAGTAGCAGTTACAGGTGCCATCCAACACCCACACTAGTAGTGAATTTTGCTTTGGGTGCCTTCAACATTTTTCAGAAGGTGTTTGCCATTGCCTCTTTACCAAGGCTGAGAAAGAATGACAAGTCCAAAGACACCCAGCTGGTTTTATGCAGGACTAGAACTCACAGTCTCCTGGTTTCTAACCTATTGTCCTTAACCATTGGACCAAACTGGCTCTAAGTAAAAGAATGAGTGCCGTTAGTTGGATTGTACCATGTGGTCTGTGTTAGCGATACTTTGGAAACAAACACCTTGGACTCATAGGCTGGAGTCTAATATTTTTAGACCAATAATTGGTCACTGTTTGACCAGCGTCATGACTGGTATTCTCCCTCCCCTGCCTGTGTCAGAGGTCAAATCATGCCTCTTCAACAGATCATCTGATCTCTTCTGCCCAGAAGTGCATAGTCAGGAGTGGGTTTCTACCGGTTCTATCCACCTCTAGAACCGGTAGCTCTGAAGAGCAGCAGACATCTGCTGATGTTTTTGCCCACCTGCCCACCTGGGCTCTTACATGACCTTTATTTCCTGATTTTTTTTCAACTTCAGCTGCCGTGGGAGACACAGTTGCAGTTAAAAAAGCAGTAAAAGAGGGCTGTTTCAAAGGCTGCTTCTCTGCAGGCAGCTGCTAGCATGTTTCTCTGCTTCTCTGATGCGCTCGCAGTCTGCAAGGAAGCTTGTAAATCCTGAACTGGTACTTCACTCTGTTATATCCCACCTCTGTGCACAGTGGTTTCTGGTTGCGGTGAGATCCTTTGGGTTTCAACCAGGAAAAGTCATTCTTTTTGGGAACAGAAGGAGGGAAAACATCTGAGATAAGGCCAGCATTTTGTGATCAAAGGGGAACAATGGAGTTGCCAATATGGTCTAATCCGATGTAAAATGAGCCACGTTCAATTCATGAGGAGTGCCTTGGTGTTTAGTATTGCATTATGTGTTTTCTCCCTCTTGATTCTTTTTGTAGGAATTCTGTGCAGGTTTACAAAGTATGATTGTCTAAAGCTATCATTTGATCATGTCCAAACTTTTCATTTGAACCGGGTTTTGAACACTGGACTCTCAGATTTAAGATATATGTGGGAGGGAGCAAGGGAGGAGAGGATTTTAGATTGACTCAAACTTTCTGAAACAAAAGCACCATTAGAACTGTATAGCAGCCAAGACTACAAATCTTTCATGTCATTAATTGCATAGGAATATTTAACTGATCTTATCTCCTTCAGAATGTTGAAGACTATAACTCTAGTTCATGTAAAAAATGCTTGTTAGGCCTGAAGATTTAAAAATCCATTTTTTTCCTTCTTCTTCTAGTCATGTCCAATTCTTAAAGGCTACCTGGAAAAGTCCCTGCAGTCTTCTTGGCAAGTTGTTTTCCAGAAGTGGTCTGCCATTGCCTCTTTCCTAAGGTTGAAAGAAAGCGAGTGGCCCAAGGTCACCTTTGCTGCCTTTGTACCTAAGGCAGGATTAGAACTCACAGTCTCCTGGTTTCTAGACTGATGCCTTTAACCACTGTACCAAACTGCCTCTCATAATTCTAATTAGATTTGCTTAAAATGCATTACATAATTTTATCTAATATAATTTAGATTTTCTATCCTTATTTTTAGAACTGGCAAATTCTTCTTCCTGAGGATGGTACAATTCTGTATCTGCTGGTTTACTGATTATCTCAAATTTAAAGATTATAATGCTCTTAATCTCATTGTAAAATTACCAGATTTACCAAGCAGACAATGTAATACAGTCAGTGAGGTTTACTTAAGAGGGTATTCTTTGCATCCTACACTTTACAGTGTTTTGATACTCCTGGGAAAGTCGTTAATGATTAAAGAGTAAAAAGAGAATCTACCTCTCTTTATCAAGTTATTCAAGTCTTTCCTTCATTTACATCTCTGATGCTTTCTGAATGCTTTTTATTAAAAAAAAGTTCATTTATGCGTGTATTTGTGTGTGTATCAGAGAGAGAAAGAGAAGAAACAAGTTTTGAAGGAATTGCATTGTTCTTTAAAACCCATCTTTACTGTATCATTAAGTAGATACTTTGTCTATACAGGTGTAGTATTTGAGAACCTACAAACATTTTGTATTTATTGGGAATTAAAAAAAAAAACAGAAACCCCAAAAACTATTATAAAGAATTGTGTTGTCTCACTGAAGTCAATATGACCCTCACTTTTACAGATACATACACTGGAATTAGGAATATGTTTAAGCTCTTGCAGGCCATTTCCTTATTCTTTTCCCAGTCAAGCACCTTTAATTATAAAGACACACCTTATATTATCCATAGCATACTCAACTTGCCTTGCTTTTTAATGACTTTGCTCATTGGAGATAATGATAATCCAATGCATCTGAGATGTTCAGTTGTAAGCAGTTGTGGCCTCTTTTCAAGGTGTAAACGAGATCTGGAACAACCAATAATTACACCCAAGTATTAAAGATCAAACTATTTGTGGCTCACAATGAAAAATGCTTTATGTTCCTTTTGGGGCCTTTCACACCTTAAATACATGAATTAGCGATGAAAAAGAAATGTACTTGTAAAAAGCAGGGTCAAGATCATGATTTCCCTCTCAGGTGACACAGCTCTAGCTGGCTGGTTTGTGGATCAGCAATACTTCGTGCTTGAGGACTTGTGGAATAAATCAGGGAGGAGCTGCCAATGACGTGCTTTCAACACAGCAGAGAAAGGTATGCGGGAGGGTGAAAGTTGAGGACAAAAAAGATGCCCTTGCTGGTATGAACAGATTTGGAGCCAAGCTCGGGAAGGGAAGCGCAATCTCCAGCTGATTTCAGCACTGGTGGCAGCGGACAGAGACAAGGCGCTCATGGAAAGAAGGTAAGAGGATGGCAAGAACTGCAGAACTTCAAGGCAAGTTCACAAAGCTATACTGGGCAAAACCATGCATGCTTACTTAGAAGCAACTCTATTATGTCAGTTATTCCCAAAAAGCATTCATATATATTCTAACTCAGGTCTTTTGGAAAAGTTTTTTTTTTTTCTAAATACTTTATTGTTCCTTTCTCACATTATACCCCCGCACTTCTACATGTACCCCAGAANACTCAGGTCTTTTGGAAAAGTTTTTTTTTTTTCTAAATACTTTATTGTTCCTTTCTCACATTATACCCCCGCACTTCTACATGTACCCCAGAAACTGAGCTGCTGCTATTTATTTTTATTTATCCTGCTTTCATTATTTTTTTTAGTAAAGAATTTAAGGTGGTGAACATATCTATGACTCTTTCATTCTGCTATGTTTTCCACAACAAGACAAAGAGGTGAGTGTGGCTGAGAGAGAGAATGACTGGCCCAAAGTCACCCAGCTGGCTTTCATGCCTAAAATAGGACTAGAACTCAGATTGTCCTGTTTCTAGCCTGGTGCCTTAACCACTAGACCAAACTGGCCAGTCATATTTTCTTCCTGTTTTCTTTTTAAAGTTTTAAAGGTGGTTTGCCTGCACAGGCCTTCATTGCTGTTCCTTTTTCCTTCCTATCTTTTATCCTCGTTGTTCTGGCATAGATTTTGCTGAGAGGTTATAAGTACAGATCTGAGTTTGATTCATCTCAATCCTATGTCCTCATACTAATCTGTATTTCAGAGAAACTGCTGTGGTGCAAAAATGGAGGCCAGTTCAAATTTCACATAAGTCATGAATTCACAACCTATATTTAGGAAAAGTACTGTTTTCTCAGATTTCATTGCCTGTGCTTTACCTTTAGTTATACATGCAGATGACAGCAATACTTTCCTTGATGACTGGTAACTATCACTGAGGGAAAGAGACCTAAATTTGCTACAGTTAGGTTTTTAAAAAATGAACAATTGTTCAATCACAATCCATTTATTAAATATATATATATAGGGAAATTTGAATTATCATGTAATTGTGGCCTCAAGGCAAATTAGTCACTATTTTTTTCAGCCACTTGACCACTCCTGAGACTTGTTCCACACAATATGTAGTGTGTGCATATATATGACACATGAATTCATTCTTATGGACTGTTTTGTATCACGCATTATAGATGACCTAATCTGACTTTGCATGAAATTGGGCATGAGTATGTATGTGTGTGTTCATGTGTTGCCATAACTTCCAGCATGTATGTACAGTAAAATATATACATAAATTATTGCCATATATGATATTCTCTATATGATTTTACATTGTAAACTGGATGCATGAATGAACACCAGCTTGATGTGCAGCACTAAACTATGATCGTGAGAAACCATTGTGTACTTGTGCTTTGGACCTTTGAGGAAAAACTATTATTTTCATTTCTATAGATTTATATGTTATCTGTTAATTGGAAAGATCTTGCCCTATGTTTTTAAACAGAATGATTCAAGAAAAATCTTATGACCAGAAAGAATGTTACTGAGCTTTTTTTTTAGCAATCTGAAATGAAACCTTTCCTCCAAATGATGGAACGAGAGAAGTACCTAATATCTTTTTTTTTGTTTTTGTTTTTAATGAATAGGTTCTTCTAGATTCATGGTGAAAATGTCAAAGGGACCTTTTGATGAATCTAACTATATCTGTTCTTTTGGAATGAAGTTAACCTGGGACATCAACGATCCCAAGCTACCGCAGGTACAGGGCAGAGGGAGGGTTGGAAAGTAGGTATGGAGTCGTTAGATTGGCTTTGGGAATTAATTGCAAAGTCCTTTCTGTCCAGTGAAACATTGCGCACCTCTTAACTGTAGTAAACTTTCTCCAGAGGCAGGAGAAGCAGAACAGAATTTGGCAATGAGGGCATGCTGATGAGCCTAGGACTCTTGCTTCCCTGAGCTATACCTGCATTTTCTTTAGTCCGCATTTCTTTAATTTAGGAGATGCCCAGACAGAGTATTTTTCTCATTAGCAAAACAGCTAATCTATTGAATAGGGACAGCTACAAAGTCAGAGGAGCTGACAGAGTCTAAGCTAATTGACAAGCTCACGAATCAGGTCCTAACATTTGGTAGTGTTTTTGGACAGACACAACAAAGGCAGACCAAAAAGGATGACAAAGTAATACACTCTCTGTATCTCACTGCTGTACCTGATTGTTTTATACTCATTTTCAGGGGGGATGGCTAGTGCCTCAACTCAATATCAGAGGAGTTTCTAAAGAGGAACCGCAGGCTTTTGATGTGTTCTGCAGAAGCTTTTGGATGTGTTCCGCACCACATTAAAGCAGGGAACCCAGCCACTATATATGTTATGAATGCATTGTCACTAGGACTGGACAACATATTAGACTAAGCAAAAAGTAGGATTGAGTAGGTTTGGGGTCAGAATGTTACTGATACCAGACTGTATACATAGCAGGGTTTATTTGTTTAGACATATTGTAGCATACTATCAATTAAATATAGGAGTTCTGTTTATTAATGAGTTAAGTTTTAGCATTTTGTTCAAATAGAATCAGAATGTGTAGTAAATTAATGCACTGCATGAATTGATGTACACACCCAGCTGGTTTCTCTACTTCCCCCTTTTTAAAAAAAAGGGCGGGGGAGAATTGGCTACTTTCAATCCTGCTCATACATTAGTCCCATTGGGTCAGCCTCTCAGAGATATTTCTTCATCAGATTTCTTAATGCCTTCAACAAATGACAGAACGTGTAATGTGCTGCCTTCACTGGAAAAGTTTGGGTACATTCAGAGATGCATCTGTTTTGAATATAGTCCATATTGAACTCCATAGCCCAATACATTAATTATGACATTTTGTATTATGTCATAAAATGTTTTATAAAATTTGCTAAATTTCAATTCCACAGGAATCGTATGTCCCAGATTTAGGACAAATTTTGCTTTTTAGACCATTTTTGGTTCTTGGTTCAAAAATTATTGCCTTACGATGCACTGTTCTGTCCAATTAAAGATTATGGGAACAAGAGTTTTAGTAGCATATAGATAGATTCTACATCTATTCCTTTTTTCCCCTCCTTTCTCTAATGTATTTGTCTCCTATGCAGGAGCCCAAACACTTCGATTCTTTCCAGGAGTGGCCTGATGGGTATTTGCGATATATTTATGCCATTGAAGATAAAAATGCACAAAGACATCTTAGCGGTTGGGCCATGCGCAACACCAACAACCACAATTGCCAGATCCTCAAGAAATCCTGCCTTGGTGTGGTGGTGTGTGCCAGAAACTGCACCCTGCCTGATGGGACAAAGCTGCAACTTCGGCCTGCTATTTGTGATAAGGCTCGACAAAAGCAACAAAGTGAGAATTGGGGTGCGGGGGAGAGAGGGGGCAAGTGAGCCATGCAACAGCCTACCCCCTAGCAAAAAGTTCAACAAAACAAAAAACTTCCTCCCTCCCCAGATTTCAAAATTTAGTGTAGTTTTACTCAGCCCTTACTGCATAAAAATGGAATCTCCAAGTTATTCATTAACCTATTTATACATATGAATATACATATATGCCAGATACCTACTTATAACAGGCATTTGTATGTCACCTAGAGCCAGGAGAGTTTAAAACTCCTTCCAAACTTACGGTACCCGAAAGTTTTTTACAAAGCAACATTTTTTGCAATTCCTGGAACAATTTATCAATGTCATTCTTGTAACTGAAGTTTCTACCGCAGGTGGAAAAAGTACACATGAAACCACATTGTTTCCCGACAGGAAAAAAATATGTGAAAATGTGCCAGTGTATAATTCTCAAATTATGCAAAATCAAACTATATTGCACATTATTTTTATACAGTATTTCTATTTCACTATGTAGACGTCTTTAATCTTATATATTTCCAATGTAGTTGTCTATCTTGCAGAAAAGCATTGTCCCAACTGCAGCTCAAATCTTGAACTGATTGCTTGCCGAGGACATAGTGGCTATCCAGTAACTAACTTCTGGAGACATGAGGGAAAGGCAATATTTTTCCAGGTAAAATACAAATGCCAAGTAGGCTATCTCTGTAGATTTCTTCTAATTAAAAAACCCCCCAATATTATGATGTATAACTTAATGGAAACTGGAAAGACGTGGATTTCCCTTATAATAGTTATTCCTATTTGAATAAAATAAATGTATTGCACTCGGTGATACTCACAACTTTTGTTAACCTGCAGTCCAAGAGACTTAACTGGCTGTTCGATCGATTGCATATCAGACTTGTTTTTAAGCCATTCATTCAAGGTTTTAAAATAAGGAAGGAGGTTGCTACTTGTGCCATGTTTTAACCAAAAAAAGAACTTTAAATGAAGGAGTTACACTTAAAAGCCTTGCTTCCTAGGCAATCCAAAGAAGACTATAGATGTGTTTACATGAAATACTTAACGTTAGTGCTTACAGGTCCAGATTCACATAGCAAAGAGAATGACTAAAGATATGGACTAGGCTCTTGCAGTATGCTAGGCTAGAATACAATGTGCTACTTTGCAGTGTAGGATTCTGTGCAAATATGAAAAGTCACTGGATCCTGAAATCAATTATATTGGACTTTTTCTGATTCATACCCAAGTTTTAAACTTCACTAGTGCATGAAATTTCCAGGAAGCTTCCAAGTGTTCACACGTTCTCCACATTAGAAAAAGGTTCACATGTGCACTAAGCCAAAGGTTCAAATTCAAGCCTCCAATCTTTACAGGTGAAGTTAGGAACCATTCTTTCTGTAACCCCAGGAAAGCTGCTGTTTGTTAATATAGATGATTAATGTCTATCTTGTTATACATTGGATTTTTAATGCTCTATTCTGTTTCTGTGTCAATATTATTTCAGGCTAAGGGAATTCATGACCACCCTAGACCAGAAAGTAAATCAGAAACTGAGATCAGAAGAAGTGCACTGAAAAAGCAAACATCATCTCACACGTCTCAGAAGAAACGGTTTCTTGAGTTTCAGGTAACTGGGTCTGCCGTGTCATCAGAAATGTTGATGTGAAATATCACAATGTGAACATTCATTTATATTCATTGAGCCATAATGAATTCAGAATTTTATCTCTTCAAATATGACAGGGTCTCAGAAATTAAAAAAACCAGAAATCCATAACATGGATTAATATAAAATCATTTTAGCAAACAGTCTGAATTTTGACTTGTTTCTTGCTCCGCTAAAAGTAACTAATATAACTAAGCTGTATCCTAACATTAACCATTGCTTACAGAACTGAGAATGTAGACTATATGCTAAGTACTTATGCCTGTGTTGAGATGGTAGTATGGAATTAATTGGCTATATTTTATTGTTCTGTTCATTATATAACAGGATCCATAATAGCCATATCAAACCTATATTATGTCACTTTCCAAGTAGGTCAGGCATTTATTAATAGTACTTTACTATTATTGGCAGACTTAAATACAACATATGTAACAAACCGTATCAAATGTTATGGCAGAGCCAATGGTAAGGTCAGCATGTGATGTTATTAAGGCTTATGCTGTTATATTATACATGACATTGAGTCGTCAGTTGCTATTTCTGACCACGAATCATCAAATCATCACAAGACCATTATGATAACTAAATTTATAGTCACACGTGTGTTTCTCAATGGAGTTCTCACTTGTACAATACAATAATTTGTTAATTTGTTAATTTCTGTTCTGACTAATGTGGATTTCTTCCTAGTCCACCCCACAGATACATGTTGTAAATATTCATCAAAAATCAGAATTTAATCGAGTGACATTTTGCCCCTCAGAATGGGGTGGAATTCATATCAATATAAATTTAAAAATAATTGCTGTAATTCAGATAGAAATACAATATATCTCATTGTTATGGAAGAGCTTGACAACTTGACCAAAATGTTTGCTGAATCTGCTTGTAAATGTTAATTACTCATAACTAAATTTAACTCTCCTCTCTTGGATTGGAATCCTTTAAATGGAAGGCATCATTAAACGTTATTCTTCAACAGTCCTTTGAATTAGAAATGAAGAATTACACAACTTTTATTCTTGTAATTAAAAAATTACATGTATTGTGGAAGTTCCAGGAACATGAACATCATTAGTTTGACTTGCAATCTGATATATAATCTAAACATCATGATAAAAATACTGGAAACATAATTTAAACAACAATCAACAATTAGCAAAAAGTTGTGTGTGTATGTCCCCATTAATTGTTTCCATTAATATTTTCTTTAGACAGGAACAGCATGCAATGAAAATGGTAATCACTTTCCCTACATCCATCCTCTTTCATATGAAGAAGGACCAGAAAAATTCAGCATTTTCACAGATGCCAGCATACCATACCTTGCTCAGTCTCACTTATTTCCAAGTTCAGAAGCATACCACATTACTTACGATGCAGCCAATTTTCAAGGGGATGTAGCATCACCACTCCAGAACTATCCAGCCTCCCAAATCTACACATCTAAATCAAGCTCTGGTTATGACTGTGCATTTCCTGGTTATGTCAATTCCAATTTATATCCTACATTTCACAAAGAGGTAATGGATATTCCAATGGACACTGATCACCTCTTGTTGAATGGACTTCAGTGTCATGCAACTTCACTCAGTGTCCATGAGCATCAGGGCATGAAGCAGTCCTTAGGAGAAAATAATTATGGAGAAAGAATTAGCTATGGGCTATGTCAAGCCAATGCTAACTATCCTCATTATAGTGAAGAATATGCATATAAATATAGTAGTCAATCCTCTCTGAATGTTCCAACTATGCAAACTGTTATAACTGCAACTACAAAGATGTCCCTTGAAGCCTATAAATCTCCTGCTGTGAAATACGGTGACAGTTTCTGTGATACAAAGGACATGCTTAGTTGTCCCCTAGTAACAGACATTTCAGGGAATTTTTGCTCAGAAATCAGCATTCAAGAAGAAGATTGGGCAATGAGCAAATCAACTTTGATGACTCCTAATAAAGCAGGACATGTAGTAGAAGTGGATACTTGTGACAATAGTCCAGGTACTGAAAGAAACTACATTGGTTACGAAGGACTAACATTCTCATTTGAAAATACTGAATGATACCAAAGTGCAGTATCATTAGAGGTAAATATAAAGCATAATATTTGTCAATAGTCATTCAATTTTTTTTCTGAGAATGTATTGTATTGGATGGCTTTGTATTGACTTGGCTGTATCGACCTGGCTGGCTAAGTTATTCATTCTAAATCAAGGTTGTCAAACTTGCCATGTCACGTTGTCATCACGTGATGTTTCATGATGTCTTTCCAATTTGTGGCGCTGAGGTGGATGGAGCCTGCACATAATGCATCTGGCCTGCAGACTGCCAGTTTGAAACCCCTGTTCTAAATCAAACATAAAGTCATAACCTAACAAGTCATAGAACAGTGAAAATTTAAGCTTAATTCTAGCAGATAAAGGGCCTTTGGTTCAGAAATTGACCAATTCCAGAGATAGTCTATTTCCAGCTCTAGATAGTGTAGTTCTTTTCAGACACATCTGGCTCAAAATTTTGGATCCTCCTGGATTTATGATTGCTGCTAAAACATCAGGTTGAAGCTGAGGTCACCAGGCTTTTGCATAATTACATCTGGTAAATAATTACTTATGCCTTTGTCATTCTGCATCTGGATTATTACAATTTGGAATATATGGGGCTACTCTTGAAAATTATGCATAAGCTGTTGTTGGTTCACCATAGGGAGACATAGCATAGGTTATTATGGGCACAGCTAACCTTGCTGGTATAATATCTCTACTGCAGCAAATGCATTGATTGTAAATTCTTCCAAGGATAATTGTAGGTCCTGGATGTCCCTTCCTAACTGAGATCATTGATGTCTCTGAGACCACATGTTTTGGGCCTCAAATCTGCCCATCCATCAATAGAATCTGACCATCCAATGAGAACAAGGCACAGTAAGGCTTTCCAGCTGAGGAAATGTCTCCAGAAACAGGCTGAGTTTTGAGTTTCCTTCCGAAATGCCATTCCTGAGTTAGTGATGATTTCCCTCCTGTGGAATAAGTTTCCCTTAAATTTAAGAACTGCCTTTTCTCTGAAAGACCCTTGAAAACCTGGCAGTTCTGGAGAACATTTGGAGATGACATGAAATGTTGAACTAGTGTACATCTATTATGATATGGTGAAAGTAATATATTTCTTGTGAGTTAATTTTTTTTCATAGTTACAGTAAACAGATTGTAAGCTGTTCAAAGTCTTCTGACAAGAGTAGCCTAGAGCAGAGGTCCCCAACCACTGTCCCCGGACCGGTACCAGTCCATGGATCATTTTGTTCCGGGCCGTAAATTAAAATTATATATATATAAATATATATATATGTTTTTTAAAGCTTTCGCGGGTACTTACATGTGTGCTGTTCAGCTTCCTTCGGGTATTATTCCACGTCATTGTAGTGCTTTCAAATGGTAGCAAACGTTCCTTTCAACACGAAGCCAAAAGCTGCCACTTGAAAGCTTCCAACACAGTAACAGAGTGTTTTGCCAAGCCAATCAAAGCCACAAACAAGATAGAAGAAAACCAGAAAAACACCAATCAATCAAAACTCCAAAGGTCCAGTGAACCCACAGACCAAAACTCCCAGCCAATCAGAATAGGCCCAGGCTCAAATTTGAAAACCAAAAGCTGTGAGACCCACATCCATACAGGAAGGCCTGATTGAGTTGGCAGATTGAGATTCTTGCTGGAAACGTTGCACAAGGTTTTGAAAGCACTACAATTGACGTGGGATATTTACCCGAAAGGAAGCTGAACAGCACCACACACACCACACACCACAACACACCCACACCACACAGCATATATATATTATATTATATATTATATATATTTGTATTTTAAGGCTTCGCGGGGTACTTACATGTGCTGCCGTTTAAGCTTCCCGCCTAACCGCCTAGCATGAAACACCCAAAATGCAAGTAAGCTGCGAAAACACCACCTCCTCACTAGTCCAACACATAAACCACAAGGTCACAACATTCAACTTCAATGGCCACTTAAAAACTCTAGCCAACTATAGAAAACCCCAGCCACAAGAATCATCAAGCCATAGAGATTGAAAAAAACGGACCTGAAAGCATGAATAGAAGAGATTATTCTAGGCAGACTGTCAATCATTGGAAACCTGCACTCTTCAAATAGGGAAAAAAAGATCTCCATGCCACCATTAAATACAGACCAAACACCTGAGGCCACAGACAGACTCCTCCCTCTGATGCCTCCAACTCAAACAACCCCCCCACCAGCACCAGGCACCCACTGATGAATAGCAGCCGTTCCTTTCACACGAAAGCCAAGCTTTGTACTGAAAGCCTCTTCAAACACAAAGAACAGAGTGTAGCCAAGCCAATCAAAGCCACAAAACAGACAGAAAGAAACCAGAAAACACCAAATCAAATCAACGCTTGCCCAAGTCCAGTAACACAGACCCAGTCTTTCCTAGCCAATCAGGAATAGACCAGCCTCGAATTTAAAACCAGAAGCTGTTGGACCACCTGATGATGGCAGATGAGATTCTGCTGAAACGTTGCTACAACTTTAACAACAGTACAATGACGGGGGATAATACCCGAGGGAAGCTAAACGGCATATATATATATAACGGCATATTATATATATATAATATTTCATGATTAAAATATATATAAAAATATGTTTTTAGTAAAGAAATAGTGAAGAAGCCCTTTACTATTAGGGAAGAATTGATTTTGCCGGTTCTTGAAAAAGTGTTTCTGCGTGAAACTGGTCCCTGGTACAAAAAAGTTTGGGGACCACTGGCCTAAAGAATATATCAATAAATGAAGATATTATAAAATTAACATACTGGGAAAGAAGAATTGAAAAAATTATAATACATATAGCAAACTGCAAAGGCTGCAGTTTTAACTGATCTTAATTCTGTTTTGTACTATCCCATACTTTCATTAGGGTATCAGTTGCACATATTTTATTGAAATGTATGGAGAATGAAAGCATGCATTCATTCTCTGATGAGTTTTTGTACAGCAAAACATTGTGTTCTTGTTAGATAAACATGCTGTGAGAACCTGTTCCAAAAATATTTTTTCTTTTTGTATGACAGCATAAAATCATACTTTGAAAATTAATCTTTAACGACTCAGATGTCCAAATGGCATCCTAAAACAATAATAAACTTTTAAAAGTGTACTTTTAATAAAGTGGGGGGGGTTGAGTTAGTAATTCCAATGCCATTTTTAAGTAAGAGAGAGAGAGACATTAAACAGTGCATTTGAATATGCTTTATGAGGTGAATACTTAAGAATATTAAGAAGAGATGTCATTATTGGTTCTGTGCCAAAGGTGTATATGTCTGGGGAACAATATTAATACAGAATATATTGAAGGTAAATATCAGTTATATAATATATGATGCTGCAATTTTCTACCCATGACACTGATAGTAAAGCTCCTTCCCCTGGCCTTCCAAAAGGGAGTTAAAACAACACTCTGTGGTTTTGCATGGGGAGTCCAAAGAAGCACACAGTCATGGTGTTGGATATTGCCATGACAACCTATTTTTTTAAGCAGGATTAATTATTCTTACTTCCTTAAAACCTTTTATAATTTTTATAATTTTTAACCCTTTAACATTTCAATTTTTTATACACCATTTATATTTTGCTGTTTTATTGTACACCAACCAGAGTCCCTTTTTGAGGGAGATAGGCAGTTCATAAATGTGAAATATAAACAGATAAATAAATAAAGTCTGCCCACAAGGTTAGCTTGAGCCAGGGTGCCTTTTTTTTTTTTTTTGCNGAGCCAGGGTGCCTTTTTTTTTTTTTTTGCACATTTATGTACTCTATTTGTACTTGTTGGAGGATTGAAAAGAAGATGGCGACAGATAATAAAAGGAACTCAGGAAATTCAGTGCTAAAGAAAAGGGAAAATGAAACAGGACTCAACAAGCAATCGCGTGAATGCCTGAGCTCCTAAGATTTCCTTTATACACTAATGATCATCTCCGGTCAACTGACCTTACCCTTAAGATAATAGATGGCAAAACATTACAGATTTTATATAGCCTGAAGCTGCAGTTAGGGAAAAAATACCATTTAATAACAAAACAGTTTTACTCATGAATTGGGGACAAGATGAGATGCAACATTCAAAGGCGAATAAGGAAAAGTGATGTTGTCAGGGAAATGATAATGCCAGTTTAAAAAAATGAAATGGTGACAGGGCCTAAAATGGCAATGTCAATACCCTTAATTTGAAAGAAACCCCACTAAACATGGTGTTAATTGTACTGGAAAGCCATTGCATTCAAGAAGGCAATATATTTAACTGGAATCAACCTGCAGCTGACCTGTGGATGTGTCAGAGTATCAGATAAATTACTGAACTTATGTATTGAGTTGTCACAATATTGAAGGGTTGGGGTTTTGTTCTTTTCTTTTTTAAGAAATTGCATTGCTGCTCATGGATCTTTTAGCTCTTGCCTATTATCTTCCATTTCATTTCCTGGTTCACAGCAAGAGCAAGGTTGACTGCTATTGTTATGGCTATAAAGGTAAAAGATGTGCTAACTGATCAGGATATATTGCTCATTCCCATTGCTTTGAGAAATGCTGCACTTTTTCAGCAAATAACCAGAGGTTCCGCCTAAAGTCAAGCTGGCTGTTATCTATGAAACTTAAGAACTAGGACCAAATGGGAAAAAATGAAAAGAAACTTGATAGTTAGGAAAGGAGACAAACATATCATCTGTAAAGAACAACACATATAAGTAAACATGGGTGCATAAGGTTACATTTATCAGCATTGTATTGATGGATAAACCTTCTGAAGAACTTCTGCTTAAGCCCCTGTCACACAGCACCAACGGATGAAAAGAGGATGTAAAACGGAGAGAAACACTTGCCATCCATTGGTTTTCGCCATTCCATCTGTGGTAGAGCGAAATGCTCTCCATTTCTGTTACTCACTGCATCCGGTCTCAGCCATTCATTTCCTCTCTTATCCGGTCCACATCCAGTGACTGACAGATTTCATCCGCATCAAATAAAAAGATTTAGAGCTGCACAAAACCTTTTCTTGAAGCTGGAAAATGTATCCAACGTCCAGCAGTCCGTTTCTAGCTCCGCTACGTGCATACGTGGAACACTCCGTCTACCATTCCGTCATCACAGTTACGCATCCGCAGCTGCCATCCGCTGCGCCACCCACGCAACTCAAATTCTGCCTCAGATGGGAAAAATGGACACAGGCGACGAAGCGCAAACGGACGATGGAATGGACACAAATGTAGTAGCCAGACGGGAGAAATGATAGGGAAAAGCGACGCTCGTGAATACAAACATTTATAAATATGGAAAAACATTCCTAGAGGATTACTCTGATATTTCAGTGATCGTCTGGCAGATGTCCTGATGGGATGCAAATCAAGTGACATCGAGCGAAAAACCTTATATTGCCTATAAAGCAAGGGGATGCAACCACCATGGATCTCACTTTCAGTCCAAGCAGCCCTTTGAGGTGCAGACCTCCCATCAGCCTTCATCATGGCTCTGCTTCTTCCACAGCATCTCAGACTCTATCGTCCATGCCAAATGGTTCATTCACACGCTCCATGTTATTTGCAGTAACCACCATCGTTTCTACAACACATGTGAAGAGCCACTAAACCAGGACCTCTTCACTGTTATTACACAAACAGGAAAAGGCAGGCGGCCAAAGAAGTGGTCTGCGGGCGAAGAGATCGCCAGAAGAGCAGATTACGGACGCGTGAATTAAAACAAGCTGATGGTGGAGACTGTGAGGAACGAAGAGACCGCTTGTTGCCATTCACAGTAATTCATGGAGGAAACCGCCAACCATTGGTTATGACCAAAGTTTTAGGGAGCGCGTCCCATCACACATATACAATGCCTTTCATAAACAAAGAAGTGATTTGAAGTCTAACATTTATTGACCATATAAGAAGGGAAGGGAGTGGGGGAGGGTTAGGATGGATACTCCTAATAAAAGATTCTCTGGTTTTGATATCAGATTCCTTTGATGACGTCCATTTTTTTATTTTGATTGCTTCTGCCTTATTTTGTCACAATAGATTATAATGGTACATAATATTGACAGTTCAGGATCACCCCTTTGTTCTTGCTCTGATAACCATGTGCTGATGGAGAGTAGCAAAGTCAGAGGAATTAACCTGTTCCTTTTGCTTTAGTGCATTGCGATGCTTAATCAGAAGGCATCAATCAAGAGGTGACTTGCATCAGTTGCAAGCAGAAGCAGGGTTGAGCATGATGCTTTAAAGCCCATGTTCCAACACTCACCAACGAGATGAAAGAGGATGAAAACGAGAGAACAAAACGACTTGCTATCCGCTTGTCTGCCTGATTAACCGCCTGATGCATCGTTGTGTACTTCAACTGCATTACATTTTTCATACATCTCTAAATCCGTCCAGCATCTGTCTACTGTGAATTTCATTCTCAGAAAAGTTTTTTTGAAGCTGCCACAAAAACTTTTTTGGAAACGGTATAATAAGTATCCAACGCGTCTTTCTACATCCGCATCGTCATACGAGGAACATCCGTTATGATGTTTCCATTTGTCATCCGTTATGCGTCCGCTATTATCTGCTAGGCCCAACTGTAGTTGCATCCTGCGAACAACTTGATATCGCTCCAGGCTCGGAAAATGGACACAGGGATAGGAAGCAACAAACAGAGCCGAGAAACGGAACACACAGCGGTTAGTGCACAAAAAAGCATAGAAATAGGAATTTAAGCTAGATGGTGCAGCTCTGCAATATAAAGCAGTTTAAAAACGGAAAAAATCATTCAGATTATAGGAGGACGTATCTCGGATATTGAGAGGCATGTCTGGGGTATGCCTAAGAGGATGTCAGAAGGAGATACTAGGCGGAAACCTTCATTTCCTATAAAATAAAAGGGGGAGGAAACTTCACCTGGATCTTCACTTTCCGTCCAGCAGCCTCTAGGTGATGCAACCTTCATTCATGCCATCATCCTTTGCTCTTTCCTAACAATATGACAAACCAACTGATCTCCACCTATTGGGATTTCGTCGCACATTTCGTGTTCTTTGGTTAACACGGCATTTCATTTCTACACACACAATGTGATCGAATATGCAATGCACCTCTATCAAGGCTCTTTTCACCAGTTCTACAACCAAGGAAAAGTGATGGCCGGCCAAGAAGGCAATGTCGGTCCGAAGATGAATCAGGCGGA
This sequence comes from Laticauda laticaudata, assembly GCA_004320025.1. NCBI lineage: Eukaryota > Metazoa > Chordata > Lepidosauria > Squamata > Elapidae > Laticauda > Laticauda laticaudata. The sequence goes on from BHFT01004232.1 coordinate 30,623, forward strand.
AAGAGCAGGCGAGTAACCGGACATGTATAGCACAAGCTGATGTGGAGCTGGGGAGGAGAGAGGGAGGAACAGTCGAGAGACTGCCTCGTGCGATTTCCAGGCCACATTCACGAAGGTGGGTATGCCCACCACGGCCAAGGTTGAGACGAAGGTAGGTTGAGTGGCTTAGGGACCCAGAGTGTTGACCAAGCAGAGACACCAAACTTCCGAGCCCAGCCTGGACCTGGGAGCTCAAACGTGGCACTGACTCTGCTCCAACTGGCCTCTGGGACACACGTACAGGAACATGCAGTAATGCTGGAGGCGTGCCCACACAACATCCATAGCATGTGTGGTCAGAGAAGTGGTGCAGCGCATCATCGAAGAAATACCTGTGTGAAGCCTCCTCCCAGATGCCCATCTACGAAGACCAGCTGGTTAAGATAAGTTTGCAGAGCCAGTGGTATCAGAAGTGGAACTTCCCCCCACACTCATTTGGAGCCATAGATGGGAAATGCATCGTGGTTTCTGTCCAGACAGCTCCAGCCAAACTCAGGCGTTCCAATTATTCAATGACAAAGGGCTATCTTCAGCATCATTCCTCTTTTGCCAATTGTGGTCGAATTTGCGACTACAAGTTCAATGGTAGCAGTCCAAGATACTTCAGCCATGTGGAAGATGCTCTCAGTATGCCCTCAGTAACCAATGCTCATGACCTCAAGGAGGGGGCTGGAACTCTAATCTTCATCAGTGGGTACTTCCCAGATCCAGTAACCCCTCACCCAAAAAGACAACAAAATGTGCCCTATCTTTCATCAAATGGGTATTAGATGACGCTCCTTCTTCCTTGCTGCATGAACCGATATCTCGATGAAGCCTTTACAGCTTCAATGCTCTCACCCTGTGTATAGAGTTATGTTGATATTCTTCATAAACTTAACATGGCTGGTCTAGTGCGTGGAAAGTTTATGGCGTGGTGCCCCAATAAACGAGAACGTTCTTTGGGCCATCCTGGCCAACAAGGCTGCCAGAAACAGGCTCCAGGTACTTCTCACCACCATGCAGCATCGCCTAGAGACTGTGAGGAACATTGTGGAAGCTTGCTGCATCCTGGGGTGCTGAATGTACCAGCTATATTGCTAAAAGGCCAAATATCTTGCTCTTGTGTAGCTTGAATTGGATGGTTGTTTTTTTTTTTAACTGGTTTTACTGTTTCAAAATATTTTTAAATTTTAAATCATAACATATTTTCTGAATTGTAAGCTGTCCAGAGTTATTGACTGAGATGAGCAGCCACAGAAATTGAACAAACAAACCAAAACAAACATGGAGATCTCTAGACTGTTGTATTTCTCACTCTGGACCATGCCATTGAGGGGGAAATCCTGTTTTCAAAAAGTAAATCTTTTCCAAAAAAACAAATCCTTTCAACTGGAAGTAATTCAAGAGATCTTAGACATGGCATGCCAAATGAAACAGTTCTGTTTGGAGCTTGGAACACTTTGAACTACTTTCAATTCCGAATATGGAATTTCCAATTTACAGAATTGCCACAAAAGGCCCAGTCCATATGAAGTTCAGGTGACTAGATGGGGAATTGAACCTTCTGAAATTCCCTGAATAAAGTTTTGCATATATCTATTTTGAAAACATATTGCACTTACAAGTAGCTTGCCTGATATGTTATAACTGGCAGTGTATTTCTTCTTTATTATTTGAATGCAAATTAGTCTGTTTTTTTCCTTCTTCATTAAGCTAGGACTTAAATCTGGAAGCATGTTCTGTAAACAATAGCAGGAATGTTCCACACTTAATTTAACTTATGGCATTAGTTATAAAGTTTCTTTTGAACTTTCTTTAACCTGAAAAGATATGATGTTTTCAACAGTTTGGACTTTGAGAATGGAGTCTGTTATCTGGTTGTTTTTTTTACACAGTTGACTTGCGGTGGAATCAATTTATCTGTCAACATAAGTTAAACTCTGTGATAAGGAAGATAAGCAACTCTGCAGATACTTTACAACAGCCCAATCAAGAAAAGTTTAGTATATTCTGTGTAGATACTCCTATATCTGCACAGGATGCTATGGCTAAACTAATAAGCCATACATAATGTAATAAGGTTTATTTGGTGAGTGAGTTGATACAAGGAGCTAAAAGAATGACTAAGTATCCACAATATAAAGAACAATAAATTACTCATGCCCTTTTGGTTTGGCTAGGATACTATTCTAATCTAGCTTCTATATACAGCTTCTATATTTGTTCTTCCATATACAAAAGAATATTCTGTATTCTCTTAGATATAGGATCCCAATCTGTCAAATGCAAATTTTCCTCTTATTGTACTGCAAGTATATCTGCTATGTCAGAGGAAAAAGTGCATCTCTGAATGGTGCTTTCTCTCGTGGTGCTTCAGGCTGGCAGGAGATTGTGCTAGGCCAGGCTCTCCCCAAAGTGTCCTGGGTTCCATGGGACATGACTGACATTGCCATTCAAAATGCATTTTTGAAAAGGAAAGGCTTGAATCAAGCTGAGCTGCTGGTGATTTCATACAGTTGTGCTTTTGTTCTCCTTTGTTTTTACAGTAGCCCAGAAATGGTTTGCCACCGCCTTATTCCAGAGTGCTTTCTGATTTCCCAGAATTGGCTACTGATAGTCCTTTATTCAGTCAGAACAAAGCCCAAAATGGCTGAACTTCTGTGATTGGTTACAATTAAGTTTAGAAGTCTCAATAGCCGTGCTTATATGACTTGGTTATCCACGAATAACCATGGCTGATGACATGTTTAATCAACCTTTTTTTTGTAGTTTTGCACAACATGCCAAATTAAAAGTGATCACAGTAACAGAATAACAAAGTTGGAAGGGACCTGGGAGGTCTTCTAGTCTTCCAACCCCTGCTGAAGCAGGACCGCCTGCCCTATACCATTTCAGATAAATGGTTGTCTAATCTCTTCTTAAAAATCACCAGCGATGAGCACCTAGTACCATAGATAGTTCCTAGGTCAGTGTGTTGGAAAAACCCAATTACTGTCTTTAACGTGGTTTAGGATCTAGGAACAGCATGGCTTAACCCTGGCAACTTTTTTTTGTAATAATTTTTTTATTTTTACATTTTAAAAACATCTCTTTCCATGAACAACATGGTTCCAGGTTTTTACACTTCAATATAAACATGACCTTAGTATACATTTATCTTTCACATGATAAATTTTCTCCAATATTCTTATTTTCTTTACATTTATTAAATCCATTTTCAATTTATATCTTAACTTAATTCCTTTTCAAATATTCTCATATATTGTTTTATGGTCTGACATTCTTATTTTTTTATTCTAAATTCATTATTCCTTTATACGTACTTTTATCTGTCACATTTGCAATTTTATCACATATTTTTGTTTCATTATTCAGTAAATTTCATCTTAAAACTAATAATTCCAAAAATTTCCCTTTAATTACCAATTAGAGTGTGCCACCCTTTTATCTTATACATCCCTCAATTTATTCCATTTTAATCCATAATAAAAGTTTATCCTAATATATCTATATTATATGTAATAATGTATAATTATCACATTCTAGTTTAATAACAATAATCTTCTAACTACTATATATCACATATGCATATATATATTTTAAGCAAGATTTCGCCTGGTATCATTTCTCTCAATTACTTTCTAACTCATTTATTATTTCAAATATATTGATCGATTCAGTTCATTATAAAAACTGATATTAGTCTTTTCATTAAAATCTTCATAATTCATTTTAGATGTATTCTTTATTTTATTAAATATAATTTGTCTTATCATAGCTTCCAGTTTTTGCATTTATTTCAGTTATGCCCATATATAAATTAACAATAATCCTTAAAAAAGCCAATTAAAAAAATCAATTCTATTAGCTTTTAAAACTACATTCTTATATATCACAACAAATTACCTTGCAGAATCCCTTTTCTTTAATCTTTATGTACCCATTATCTCTATGACTCCTAACTAAATAATTTCTTATCGTTTTTTGTTTGGTTTCCATATTTCCTTATTTTCTGGGTTTTTTTTTCTCTTATTATCTCTTTTTTCCTTCATTTTTTCCCTCCATTTCTTGTTCCAATTTTTAATCCATCTCCCTCTTTAAATTTTTCTTCTGTAATTCCCTTTTCTGCTGTTTCCTTTTACTTTGTTTGGTTTTCAAAACATTTCCCTTTTTAATTGTCCCCTCAAACTTCCAAGTTTTAATTTCCATTCTTTTTTCCTTTTGTTTTAATGTTCATTGCTCCATTTGTTCATTGAAGCTGGCTTCTTCTTTGAGCAGCTCCTCCCCTTCTGGCACTCCTTCTTTGTTCTCCAAAATCGTCATTTCTATTAATTATAAGGCAGTACAGCAGAATTCATTTCTTTCATATAACATTTCCTTTATGTTTCTCAATTCCATTTTTAGTTCCAAAAAAGTTCTGCCATTTTTATACACTTTTCTATTTTTTTTATCCCTTGCTTTGGTATTTAAGTCCAAACCAATTGTCCAGTAATTTAATTCGACTAGCGTCTTTGATGTTTATTTCCAACTTTTATTACTTCTTCTTTTAATTTTTTATCAAAGTCATCAAATAATCCAATATCCATAAGTTTAAATCTGTGCCAAAATCACCAAACAGTCCCAAGGTAATTTCTTCACGCTTATTTCTTTTATTTTAAAGGCCCTGTCACACTGGCCGACAGATGCAAAACGTTTGTAAAAAGGACACAGAGGATGAGAAAA
>BHFT01004233.1:5773-39960 GCA_004320025.1 Laticauda laticaudata
GGGGGGGGGGGGGGGAGGGTTTGGTTTGTCTCCCCTCCCCGGACCAGGATGTTACTGCTTCCTTTGGGCGAGCGCGTTCAGTCCCCCAAACGTCTGTTGCAGCGACTCGCTCCTGACTTCGGCACGCCCTCGAAGCTCATTTCAAGAGGCCTTTGCCCGGGCTTCTTTGACCTAACTTGACAATTAGGAATTCGTCATGAATTATGAACCCAGGAACGAAAGACCAGAAGATTTGATAGTGGTAGAAAGAGGTCAGCGTTTCTATGACTTGGCGAATAGAAGCCCTGAGGCGTCTTCTTACACTTGTCGGAGAGCTTTCCTAAAGTTTGTCACTTTCCTTAAAGGGAGGTTGCTGTCAACTCATGATCCGCGACAGGATCTTTTTTTATGCATTACTTTCGTGCTGCTTTTTTCGGAAAAAGAAATGTGTCTCTATATATACATATGGAGACAGGCATGCCAGCATACATATAAATACATCTTCTCTAGGCAGACTGTACATAATGTATTCAGTTGCCAGTTTTGAAAAGTGATCTAAAGTTCACTTATGTAGTGCCTTGTTCCTAAGATTTCTTTTGATTTTGGTTAATAGTGAGATGATTATCTGTTCCTTGAACTAGGAGATTATGTATTATGCCATAACTCTGAATTGGTTCAAACACATTTGTAAATGAAACAAATTCAGTTTTTGTATATGTTACAGTGGGAAAACAAACTAATGGCTTTTTGGGGGGGATGAATATCAACGGCTAGGTAAATGCTGCAACATGGATAAAATAAATTTAAACTTGCTGAAAATCTTGACTAGAGGTTAAAGTTTTTAAACAAATATAGTTCTAGTTTTGTTCTAATGTAGTTATTGTTGTGACTAAACGATTTAAGAAATTGTTATGTGGATGTGCTCTGTGACAAACCAGTTGGGAGAATAAACTTTGTAATTTTATGTTTATTTTTTTTAAAGACAATGCTTAAAATAAGCACACATGCTTTTTCTCACTCTTAAAACAGTGTCTTTAAAAAGTTAGATGAAGGAGTGGATCCTCTCTCAACAGTGGGGAGGCAGAACATGATGTTTGTGTGGCAAACATTGCTCAGTTTTGTAAAGTTACTATTTTTGCTACACACTATTTAAAACAATTTATCCCTCATAGACAATCGGTTTACAATACGTTATGATATCTTACCATCTGGTTCTTCATTACTACCTGGTATGAATTTAAATATAACAAATATTTATACCGAATAAAAGAAATATTTCCTAAGTGCTTATGTTTTCCCACATGCTCTTTCATGTATGTTTCAGGGAAGGATTTAATTTGTAGATGTTAATTATTTGAAATTGCTCATTTACAATTTAATATAAATTAGGGATTATACCTGTTTATAGCAATCAACATTTTGTAGACATGTGTTACATTGTGCTATATATCTGTGCCAATGGTAGTAGATGCAATATAGATGCAATGATGTAGAATGGCTAAACCCAATGGCAGTAGATTGGAAGTATGAAACCTCCTCTCCCAGAAGCTCTTTAGGTCTTGCACCTGATTCTACTGCCTGCTTTGGTTAGTGGTTTGTTAGTTCCGGCTGCTGCTATCCAGAGTTACTTAATGTTGTCCTCCTAACTTGGTGCAAAAGAGATAGAGCAAACCACAAACTGGTATCACTCTGCTAGAAATGTGGGGGGTGGGGGGGGAATAAAGACATTGGGCCAAAATAATACAGAAGTAATATAACTTCATGAACACAAAGTTTATATAAAAAAACATAAAAACAGAACTGTAGCATAGCAGAAAAAAGGAAAAACAAAGATTAACACAATATCCCTAGCTAAACATGTTAGCCTGCTTTTCTAGAGATAGGTTTCCTGAACAGATATTCTTTCTGTCTCAGTTATTCTTGAATTTTCTGCTTCTGGAGATTTCAGTATTAATTCTGAGGCTGCTGGTAAAGTGGAAATAACCCCAGTTCTTTTGCAAGCCTTAATAACAATTTTCTTTCTTTAGTTGAGGTCTTTGAATTCTCTTAGTTTTGAACAAGTCTTAAATTTTAAGAGGGGGAAACTGAAATGTCTCTTTTGTCTATGTGACAAGCAGTATCTTATTTTCTTGGTGGTGGTGATTGTCTTTACCAATCTTTCATCAACTGGCTATAAATGCCTGCTTGTAATTTTTCATTAATGACGAGGGTTTACTCGAAATCTAATGGAATAAGGTGAATCAATGGAATTCTGGATATGAATTTTATATATGTATCCTGCATATGTGCGTTATAACTAGCAAACATGGAAAGAATCTAATCTCCATATAATAACTAAAGGTAGCAGATGTTGCCAATAACGAGCAATAACACTTACACTTATATACTACTTAAAGCACTCTGTAGTGCTTTACAACACTCTCTGGGCGGTTAACAAATGTCAGCATATTGCTTCCAACAATCTGGGTCCTCATTTTACTGACCTCGGAAGGATGGAAGGCTGAATCAACCCTGAAGCTGGTCAGGATCGAATTCCTGGCTGTGGGCAAAGTTTGCCTGCAATACTGCATTCAAACCACTGTCACCATTTGAGGTAAGGATGTACTCATCAGATCAAATTTATTAATCCTAGCTTTAATATTAAATGGTGGCTATGATCTTGTCACAATATAGCATATTCATAATGCTCAGGTTGTTTTTAAAATAATAATTGAAACTGATACAGCATGTATTCCATAATGTAAGAAAGGGTCAACCAAGACAAGGCACAGGACAGCATATCATTTTAATAGGGTCCAGAGGACTGTAAAAGTGAAGAAAGCTTTCTTTTGGAAATGAAAACTCAAACCTAATAAAGATACCAAAAGAGCACAAATTGAGGCAGAAAAAGCAAATAAAAGAATTTAATAAAAATAGCAATAATTTAGGAAAAATCTTAACTACTTTTAATATATTCAAAATTTTTAATGTGAACAATTTGAAAAAACTTAAAATTTAAGATTTGTAAAAATAATGAAGGCGGTTTAAAAACCTAATAAAAACTGAAAAGTTGAAACTGAATTTAAAAATGCAATATGACATCAAAAGCAAAAGCACAGCTGAAGTTCAAGAAAACCTGAAACTGAAAATTGTGGCATTGTCAGGAAAAATCAGGGGACATCAGCCTATGCAAACAAAATTTACAATTTAGAATAAATCATAAATTCTATAGGGATATTGACTCCAAGCACCATCAAAGAAAAGTAAAACCCTGAAATTTGACAATAAAAAATTGCACTTTGCAGGAAGATAATTATACAACGAAAGAGGACACAATATAAAGTACATAAATGCAATAAAAAGGAAAAAATGCTATGGACATTTTAAATATAATGGGATTAATAGTTCAAAGCAGTCAGAGAAAACAAAATAAATATATCTGGGACTGATGTGTTGGATAGATTTTAATGTCAGTGTCTAGCCATGTGGCTGCTCAGTTAGAAAACATGCAGAATTACCTGAACAGTTTCATGTTGCACTCAAGAATGAAACAAATGAAGCCTGGATAACTTTTTTGCCTACCTCATTCAAAATACTTACTGGAATAATAGTGAATTCACTATATGTTTATCGAAAGGAATTTCTGACTAGCCAATTGAACAAAAAGGAAACTGAAAAATTTATGATGAATTGTACTTTATTAATAAAACAATCTAAATTAATGGAAAAAACATGGATTTATGTCGTATTTGTATTTATTGGAAGAAGGCATTTGACTTCTTTCAAATGGCTGAATTATGGAAAGTATGCACATTTTTTGTATCAATCAAAATTTAAGATTTTGTAGAAACAAAAGCATGGAAAGCTTGAAAACATAATTAGAAAGTTAATTGTAAATAATTATAAATTATGTGGAGTCAAAAAGGGGGAACTTTCAAGGTGATTTATTATTGTCCTGATCAGACATGTACGCTCCAAGTAATTGCAAGGAGTTTTACCAACTAAATGTAGGCAGTGGACAACAGGGCATATGTGTAAATACACACACAAAACAGCAAAGCCCTAAATCCCTACCAGCTTGCCTACAGAGACTTCCAAATGGCTAGAGTCCAAAGCTGGGGACAGAAGCATAGTCAGGTCATACCGTAGAAATGCAGGAGTCCAAAAATGGGTCATCAGCCAGGTTCCAGGAAACAGGGTTCTGTTAAGGAACAGGTTCAATAGACAAAGCATAGAACTCTGGCAAATAGAGTGATAGCTCCCAGTGGAGAACAGCTGGACAGCAAAGGCTCTTAAATGAATCACGGCCTTCTCATACAAGACGTCTTGCAGAATTCTTCTGTTCTGCTCTGTGCCCAACTCAGCATGCTTTAAGGAAAACAGTAGGACCTGAATCTAGCTCCTTGTTTTCTGCTGTCTCCAGCTGATTGAAATTTTCTTTGACCAAATTAGCCTCAAGTGCTCAGTTTCCACCTTTATTTAATTTAGTGATCGGCCTATTGCCAAGGATGCTGAGTAAAGCAAATCATGGCTGTCAGTTTTCAAACAACATCCAAAAGTCTCTTTTTTTCTTTACATATCAATGCAATCAAAAGATGAACAGGAATAATTACCTCATGATGATCAAATATTTAGTAGTGATATAATTTCTTAAATTTGTTATAATTGAAGTAAATAAAATCAGTAATTCACAAAAAGTATTCAGATCATAAAAGAAACAACAGTCTGGCACAGGGGTGTCAAACTCAAGGCCCAGGGGCCACATCCGGTCCACAGGGTACTTAGATCTGGCTCATGGGGCTGTCCTGCAAACAGCAAAGGTCTGGTCCGTGGTGCTGCAGCCGGCAAAATCGGGCTCCCGAACTCTATTTTTGGCTGTCACTTCCTCCTGCAAACCTCTGCCAGTGAAAACAGAGCTCGGGAGGGCTGCATGCAGCCCTTCCAAGCTCCATTTTCACTGGCAGAGGGTACCGTGGTCCTCCAGTGATCTGTGGAGCTGGCAGCAGAGTTGGACAGTGGGGAGGAACATGGGCCAGTCCTGGGATCTGGGGAGGGCTCGGACAAGGGATCTGCATCGGACACAGAGATGGGGCCAGGACCATCTGAGAGTTATCTGTTAACTCCGGAGCCTCCAGAATCTGACATCAGCGGAGCAGAGGAACAGTGCGTGCTTGTGCAGAGCTGCCAGAAGGCAAGAACAGTTAAGACAAAAGGGGCAACTCGGGAGTAAGGCTTGGAGATGATTGGCCCCTCCCATAAAATATAAAGGAGAAGCAAAGGGACATGAGCCTTTGCAGGAAGCAACTTTGTTCATTCTGGGTGGTTTAAAATCTGAAGCTCTGTTGACTTTGTGCTTTATGCTACGTCCTCACAGTGATGTTAATAGATGATGTCTTCCAAAGGAGAGGTGTGGTGAGAACTTTACAGATAAACTTTGTAGAAAAGAAAATGAGGCCTTTATATTGCTTTGAAGCAAGTAAATAAACTTTTATTAAATGAATCACAGAAAAAAAAGCTATTTGTAAAAATTAAATGTAAGAGCATAACTTTATAAACAAACAGCTTGAAATAACAGAGATGTGGAAAACCGAAGCACCCTTTGAGCATTTTTTGAAGGATATTAAAGGAAATTACCAGAATATGGCAGTGGCTTAAGAATGATGTGCTAAAAATGGAAACAGCAAAATGCTTTTGCTGTCCAAGAACAAATACTGTACACAAATGTCATCAAGGAAAAAATAGAAAAGATTCATTTGGATAGTAAATTCCAATTGTGCCAAGATAAAGGTGCACAGTTAATAATTGGAATTGACAAATTTTACAAAATACTGAGATTTATAATTAAAGAACAAGATTCTGTAAAATCAGTTTTTCTTTATCATGTTCATACAGTTTGAATGTCACTAAATACATGGATGGCAGTGATTCTATTGGTCCTGTCAAAGATTTGAGGATTCAAGTGTAGAGTTTTCGTCATTGAAAACTCTTATCTTTAGTAGAAAACCTACCCTTTGTGGATAGCCATAGTTATGAAATAAACAATATTTTTTCAAAGAAGAGAATCAAAAAATGGAATACATTAGAAGTATATGCTGGTAAGTGTTTTTTTTTTTTTTTGCTCATAACTGACCTTAACTTACNGTTTTTTTTTTTTTTTGCTCATAACTGACCTTAACTTACTGGTAGGTAGTGAGTTAGCCAAGTTGTTAGAGCAACTGAACTTGTGAGGGTGGTAACAGCGAAACCAATTGTGAAGAGGTCCAGAAGGATACCTTTGAACTGGGTAATTTAGTGGGAAATGGGCTTCAACTTCAGTAAATGCAAAGCAGTGCAAGAGGAGCCATACCTCCCAATTTTTATATCTGAACTTTCTATAATTAGGAAAAAGATTAAGGTAAGGTAAATAGTTCAATGAAGATGCTGACTTAAAGTATGAAAAACAGCAGCCCCCAAAACCTTTTTCGCAGATCAAGGGGACACGGTCTTAGAAATTGGATTCATTGAGGGCTGTTTAAAAGCTTAGTATTACCTCGGGATTGTGGGCGACATACTTATGAATATCTGTTGTAGAGAAACAGTGGTGGGAGAGGAATAACCTTTCTACCTTCAGCATCAGAATATCTAAGAAGCATTTGGTTTGGCTTCTGTGAGGAATAAATTGCAGGACTGTGATAGGTTTTTAATTGAGTCAAAGTTTATTGTAAGATCATTAAATAAATTACTTTTGCAAGATGGCCTGATTTTTCTATGATTTTCCCATCATTCTGTCTCTCCAACAGTAAATCAATTATCTAAGGGTTATAATAATATTTTATATAAATCTATATATATAAAAGTGAAATACCACTCATGCATCATCACAAAATCTCCAGAACTGTAAAATCTACAAACTTGATATTTGGCACGTATGTTCCTCTTGGCTTCTAGGTGCTCATTAAGAAAGGATTTTTTGAAATGACCATTACAGCATTAGTATTTTGTGTATTATTAATACACTCTGATGCTAAGGAGTTCTACTCCCCCTCCTCACTTGAAAAGAAATCTGTTCCAAAAGCAAAACACAAGCAGAGGAGAGGAGTTTCCGTTTTACAGCAGCAAACAGCTTTAATACAGAACAGTTGAGCTAAGCCACACCTAGGCTCCTTGCTGTCTCCTTCTTGCTCACACAGCAAATACTGTTTCACTTTCCAAACAGCCCTCAACCCTCACACACACTGATAGGACGTTAGCCAGATGAATTCCAAAGGATGCTAATAGGCAGAGCAGAATCCCCCCCCCTTATTTTCCTCCCTGAAAACTAAGCCCGACTACATAGTTTTGTAGCGAAGCACAGGTATCGAGCTAGCATTATGATATAATGCCAAATAGAACTTGCTAATTAATTCTGTTAAGTGTCATTGGAATTAGGTTATTGGAATTCACCCACAAGGCCTTTAAGAAGTTTTCTTCAAACTGCTGTTGCTATACAATTTTGTTTTGTTTGTTTTTTTGTTCAGAGAAAACAGATTAATGAAAGAATTGAGATGGAGACATTTTATCAGTATCAATACTTCTATCACTAGACGTAAGCTGGTTGCCAGTGTGTTGCCAGGTGCAATGCAAGATGCTGGTTATTACTTTAAAGCCCTTTATGGCTTGGGACCATGTTATCTTAGGAACTATCCTCTCCCAGTTATTTCTACCCATCCAATTTGGTCATAGTTTGGCATATTGCTGATCCTGTCAGTCAGTTGGTTGGCAAGAACTTGAAAAGAAATATTGAACTTTGCTATTAGATATGTTGACAGCAATAAGGATGCTTTATGGCTCTCCCTCCCTCCCTCTCTCCTTCCCTCTCTCCCCTGCTGTAATTACTGCTTGTTGACTTCTATGTTGTGGTCTGCCGGGAGCCTGCGAAGATGGCAGCAGAGTCGGACAGTGGGGAGGAACATGGAGCAGACGGGGAGTCTGGGGAGGACTTGGATGAGGGTCCTGCATCTGGTACAGAGATGGGGCCAGGGCCTCTGGGAGTTATGTGCTGACTCCGGAGCCTCCAGAATCTGACAGCAGCAAGGCAGAGGAACAAGGGGAACCTCTTCTCAGTGCAGAGCTGCCAGAAGGCAAGAACAGTTAAGACAAAAGGGGCAACTCAGGAGTAAGGCTTGGAAGTGATTGGCCCTCCCATAAGACATAAAGGAGGAGCAAAGGGACAGGAACCTTTGCAGGAAGCAACTTCGTTCACTCTGTTTACATTAAATCTTGAAGCTCTGTGTGGACTTTGTACTCCATTTGGCTTTTTACAGTTAATTTGGCACTTTAGTTGTTGGCAGTAATTCAAAGGAGATAAAGGTGGGTGCTTATCTCAAGAGACTATTTGGGACTCATTATGGCTGGAAATGAACATAATTCCCAGCTGTTGAAATAAAAAGAGGGTTGTTTGGACTTAGTGTGTGATTAATTATGGTCTCAGGAAGCCTTGATCAGAATAGTTTGCTTCCTAACCAAACAAAACAAAGTTGCTTCTTTCAAAGGTTCATGTCCCTTTGCTCCTCCTTTATGTCTTATGGGAGGACCAATCACCTCCAAGCTTTACTCCTGAGTTTCTCCTTTTGTCTTAAGTGTTCTTGCCTTCTGGCAGCTCTGAGCATTTGTGCACTAGGACAGGCTCCCCTTGTTCCTCTGCCTTGCTGCTGTCAGATTCTGGAGGTTCCGGAGTCAGCATCTAACTCCCAGATGGCCCTGGCCCCATCTCTGTATTGGATGTAGAACCCTCATACGAGTCCTCCCCAGACTTCAGGATTGGCCCATGTTCCTCCCCACTGTCCGACTCTGCTGCCATCTCCGCAGGCTGCCGGTAGATCACAACACTCTGTTAATAGTACGTGTATGTATAGTACACTGCTCAAAAAAATAAAGGGAACACAAAAATAAGACATCCTAGATCTGAGTGAATGAAATATTCTTATGAAATACTTTGTTCATGACATAGTTGAATGTGCTGACAACATTGATCCAATGGAAATCAAATTTAGCAACCCATGGAGGTCTAGATTTGGAGTTACACTCAAAAAATTGAAGTGGAAAAAAAATACTACAAGCTGATCCCAACTTTGATGTCCTAAAACAAGTCAAAATGAGGCTCAGTAGTGTGTGTGGCCTCCACGTGCCTATATGACCTCCTACAACGCCTGGGCATGCCCTGATGAGGTGGTGGATGGTCTCCTTAGGGATCTCCTCCCACATCTGTACTAAAGCATCCCCCAACTCCTGGAAGTCTGTGGTGCAACGTGACATTGGTGGATCTTAGTGGACAAGACATGATGTCCCAGATGTGCCTCAATTGGATTCAGTTCTGGGGAATGGGCGGGCCAGTCCATAAGCTTCATGCCTTCGTCTTGCAGGAACTGCCGACAAACTCCAGGCCACATGAGGTCTAGCATTGTCTTGCATTTGGAGGAACCAGGGCCAACCTCACCAGCATATGGTCTCACAAGGGGTCTGAATCTCATCTCGGTACCTAATGGCAGTCAGGCTAGGCTACCTCTGGCGAGCACATGGAGGACTGTGCGCCCCCTTAAAGAAAATGCCACCCCACACCATTACTGACCCACTGCCAAACCATCATGCTGGAGGATGTTGCAAGGCAACGGAAGGTTCTCCACAGTGTCTCCAGACCCTGTCCACGTCTGTCACATGTGTCAGTGTGAACCTGCTTTCATCTGTGAAGAGCACAGGGGTGCCCAGTGTAAATTTGCCAATCTTGGTGTTCTCTGGCAAATGCCAAATGTCCTGCACGGGTGTTCGGTACTGTTAAAGCACAATCCCACCTTGTGGACGTCGGCCCTCATAACTACCTCATGGAATCTGTTTCTGACCATTTGAGCAGACCACATCACATTTGGTGGCCGCTGGACGGTCATTTTGCGAGGGCTTTGGCAATGCTTCCTCTCTGGCCTCCTTGCACAAATGTGGAGGTAGTGGACCTGACTGCTGGTTGTTGCCTCCTAGCGGGCCTCCTCCATGTCTCCTATGTACTGGCCTGTCCCTCTGGTAGTGCCGTCATCGCTCTGGACGCTACGGCTGACAGATCACAGCAAACCTTCTTGCCCAGCATGATCTCATTGGTTGCCATCGCTGGAATGAGCTGCACTACCTGAGCCACTTGCTGATGGGTTGAGCCCATTCCATGCTATCCAAACACTAGAGTGAAAGCAATTAGCACAGCATTCCAAAAGTGACCAAACCATCAGAGCAGAAAGCTAGAAAGAAAAGTGATCTTAGTGATCACCACCTACAGAACCCCTCCTTATTGGGGATGTCTATCAGCTAGCTGCCTATGCTTCCCACCTGTTGTCCTATTCCATATTGCACAACAGCATGTGAAAATTGATTGTGCAATCAGTGTTCTACCTCAGTGACCAGTGTTGAATTTCACAACAGTTTGATTTCACAGAAGTGTGATTGACTTGGAGTTACATTGTGTTGTTTCAGTGTTTCCTTTATTTTTTTGAGCAGTGTATATTTTCTAGATAAAACCACGATTGATTACAAACCTCTGTTTGCTCTTATTGCTCCTGGGTTGTATCACATAGTAAAGCTGTGTACACTCTGACATTTATACACACAAAATATACTTTAATTTTCACAATGGATGCATGGCTTGAAAGCTAATATAACTAGCAGAGATGGCTAAATTAACTGCTTTAATCCAAGAAAAGAACACATTCAACATTGTTTCTGCTGATAACCCATTTCTGGATTTTATGCTTGAGATAGAAAAAAAAATGAAATTTTGACTTTGGGTTTTGCTGATTAGATATGATTGTTGTTGTAGAATGGCCAGTACATATTTATGTATTATGTATGTATAAATATGTAAAAGTGAAAAGCATTTTCTTGTATTACAGTAGCCAGTTTTAAAAAGTAAACCTTTATATTAACATTTTAGTGAAGTACTGATGATTTATTGAAATAATACATAATTTTATTAAATATAACTCTTGCAACATAAATATCTTATTTTTTTACTACTTTTAGAAACCAGAGAGGAAAATGGCAAGACGGAAAGATCTGACAGTCTTATTGTAAAGAAAATAAAGAAGAAGAAGAAAAAGAAACACAGAGAAGACATGAGAGGGAGGCATCTGAAAATGTACAACAAAGAAGTACAGACAGTGTGTGCTGGTCTTACACGTATCAGCAAAGACACTTTGACTCCAGGGGAGAGTGATAATTTGGAAGAGAACAAGGAATCTTTTAGGTATCTAAAAGACGAACAGCTGTGTCAGTTGAATGTGGGCATGGAGGAATATAGGATACCCCAGGGGGTGCAGTCGCCATTTACTACCCACCAGGAGCATTCTGTTCGCAACAGCTTCTTAAAAACAGGCACTAAATTTAGTAATTTTATTCATGAAGAACATCAATCAAATGGAGGAGCTCTAGTTCTTCATGCCTATATGGATGAACTCTCATTTTTGTCTCCAGTGGAGATGGAGAGATTTGCAGAAGAGTTTCTTGCTTTGACATTCAGTGAAAATGAGAAAAATGCAGCTTATTATGCTCTAGCGATAGTTCATGGGTCAGCTGCATACTTGCCAGACTTCTTGGATTACTTTGCTTTCAATTTCCCTAGCACTCCAGTGAAAATGGAAATCCTTGGTAAAAAAGATATTGAAACAACCACCATTTCAAACTTTCACACTCAGGTAAGAGAAATTTCCCGATATGCCTGAATTCTAATTTGAATCTGGTATTGATGATTGTAAGAAATATTACTCAGAAAGCTGAAATCCAGAATGCTGTTAGTGTCCAATTGCCGTTGCACACTGTGTGTCAAATACAGTTCAATATTACCTTCACACATTTCACATTCCATTGTTCCCCTTCCTCTATAAGGAATAGTATTATTTTTAAATTTTAAGACCTAGATATAGTATGCTTTTACTGGTAATTTGAGTCTTTGGTGCTATCACAACCATAAGGATTGCATTGTTGAAAAATGGCTGATGAGAATGTCCTTGTCTCCAAGAGCAAATATCTAATTGTACTGAGTATAAAACAGATTTAAGATTTAAGTTTTAAATGATGGAAAACATAAATTGCCATCACAAAGAATAGAAAAGTTTTGCAGAAGAAAAGTAATGATACTGCCACTTCACCCCACAAATCCTGCATTCTTTTACCTCCATTGGTTTGTGGAAGAAGTTAGGGAGGGCATTATCTTCATGGTTTTTATTTATTTCATTAAATTTAGTGTTGCCCAAGTCCAAATGATTTTGGATCGCCCACATTACAATACAAAGAAAGAATTCCCCCCCCCCAAAGTAAAGAATAAAAAAAAAAACATGGTGAAGCTGGTTGACACTTCAAAACATCCCATCAATATCCACCATCCATTAGAGAACTCTTCAGTCACCATACCTATGCATTGTTCCTGGATGTTTCTGTACAGAATCATAAAGTTCAGGCCAATGTTATTAAGAGGGTGGATTTTTGGCCAAATAAATAAAATTTTTTAACTTTGTCGTTAAGTAGGCTTTTTTTGTTAACATGTAAAAGAACTTGAGTCATACTCTTAACTGTATGTCTTATCGCATGGACTAGAATTTTTATTAGGTTTGTTTTTCTCTTCTGCTCTGAAATCCAAGTTTCATATTGAAATATCAAAGGCCTAGAGTTTTTAGAGATTATTTTTTCCCTCAAATAGAAAATTCAATTGCTTCATGTCAGTTGTGAAGGTATATTGACAGCTACTTATCCAAGCAAAACAGAAGGATGTACTTGGAGCTGGAGATTAGGAATCTATCTCTTCCTTACTCACTTTAATAAGAAACTACTATAGTCTAAATATTCATTTGACATTTACAGGCATAGTCAAAAATATTGGTACCCCTCCACTTTTTTTCAGAAGATCCCAGTTAATCATGTGCTGAAACTGATACAATGTCATCAATCAATCTTTGTTCTCTAGTCCACAGAGGAGACACTTTGCCTTTGATATATGCCTATATATTTTCTTGCAAATAATAAAACAAATGGAAATGACATGAGTATCATTAGTGGGACCAATTCAATATTGCATAGCATACCTTTTTGAAATAACATCTGCAATCAAGTAATTTCTGTAGCTCTGAAAAAAAAAACATATATATTTCTCAACCAGCAATTTGTTCCATTCTTTTATAGCAAATTGGTCCATTTAAGTTTGATGGGTTCATTCTCTCTTTCCATAGAGGTTAGACTGGATTCATACAGGACACTTCAGAACAATCCAACTTTTATTTTTAAGCTATTCTTGGGTTCTCTTAGATGCATGCTTTGGATCATTATAGTGCTAGAGGATCCATGATTTGTGACTGAGACATATTTTTCTAATATTGGGCATGATTTTTCCTCCAGAATATTTCGAAAAACTAATTTAATTGAGCTCTGCACAGATTCCAGGCACTTGGTATTGAACCTCCTCCATGTTTTACAATAGGAGTGGTGTTTTTCTTTTCTTTAAGAGTATCATTTTTTTCCTTCAGTTAATATAGAGTTGCTGATTTACAAAAGGCTCTAATTTTGTTTCATTTTCTGGAACATTCTTCCAGAAGAACTTGTGGCCTTCAATGTACAATTTATCAAACTCCAGTGTACCTTTTTTGTCTCTGTATTTCAGAAGTGGAGACTTCATGGGTTTTCTACCATGGAGGCCACTTTCAGTCATCTTTCAGTGATGGATGATTTGACTTGATACTGTTGCACCTTAGTCTTGGAGGTCAGCTGTGATCTGTTTTGAAGTTTTCCTGGTTCTTTTTCCACCATTTTATACAATCCTTCTCATCAGTCTTCAATTTTCCCCTTGCAGCTACATCCAAGGTGGTTGGTTGGCTTCAATCTCATGAATCTTGATAAAATTAAACTAAACATGATAATATTAACAGGTCAGAAGAACATGAAACTTTTTGGAGATGGTTTTGTAGTCTTTATCTTTATCTCACTTGGCTTTTTCGTTTCCATTCTGCTTTTCTTTGTTTTCTATGTTCACTATGCTGTGCGCAGTGACACAAAAAACGAGTACTTTTCTCCATTGTAATAGGCTGAATGACTGATTATGAGATTGAAGGCACTTGTGTTACTAATTAAAGTAAATAGTCTACTTGAGATCACTAAAATCCGATAATGCCTTCTAAGGGACAGCAATGATTTCATTTGTTTTATTATAAGAATATGTCCATACACACAAACTGTATTTTTACGGACTTTGGAATCAAGAATGGCAGATGTCATTTGCTTCTGTCAGTTTCAACTTACTTTATGGCAAATAGAGATTCTTTGAGGAAAAGTGAACAGGTACTGTAACTATATAACTAGGTACATATGCATTAAACAATTTTATTATTCAACCGTATAAACCATGTAATGTAAAATATTACATGTAGCATTTAAAAATGTGTCGGGATGAAATCCAGTTAAAGTTGTTATGATGTTTAAATTTCTCTTTTTCTGAAAAAAATTGAACACAACTGGCATACCATATCTTAAACTGAACTGCTGACATATAAATTGATCATGTTCCTTTATGTTTATGCACTAGACTAGCTTTGAACAAACGGGTGACTGCCTATTTCTTGTGGGTACTTGACATAATTCTACATCATGGATTAATTCAAAGAAATCACTTCTTTAAAGTTAACGATGTATAGAAACTGCCCTTCCCGATAGATCCTTGTGGATTTCTTAGCAAGGAAAGAAATCTAAAGTATTCTGATTATAGACTTTGGATTTTTGTTTAACCGTGGAATTGATGAATAAGAAAATATCTCTATTTAACTTAGTACTTTAGTATTGCATCTTGTTATACTATCTTGCTAGAGATGAGGAAACATCTCATAAATTTGCTTCCAGTTGGGTGTATTTACCTCTATTTTTTTTCAGTTTGAGCGTCTGTTCTTGCAAGTTTACCATAGAACAGTTCTGGTGGTTCTTTAGTTTAGTTGTTTGGATTCTTTAAGAATATCTAGTTATTCAGTTTTTCATAGATCTTTGGTATACTTCCATCTTAGAGTTTAAATGTTTTCATACATAGTTTATAAGCCTTAACTATAGCTTATTTTTTTTTATTCTAATTGCTGTATTACTGTTGTGCTGATCTTTCATTGCACCATCCAGTGGTGGTATTCTACCGGTTCAGCCCGGTTCGACTGAACCAGTAGTAAAAAATGCTACCAGTTCGGCCCAACCGGTAGTAAAAAAATTTCCAATGATTAGCTGGGCAGAAAATTGTGGGATTCTTGCTTTCTAACTAATCTAAATCACGTGGCACAACTGATCCCCCCTTGCTTCAAAATGCTGCTTTTTTCAGCGCCCAGGAAGCTTCCCTAAGGCCCACTAGGCCAAGAACAGGATGCGGGGTGGTGGTGCTGCTAAATAAAAAAAGAAAGAGAAATAAAGAGGGAGGTATGGGAGAAAGAAAGGAAGGGAGGAGAGAAAGAGAAAGAAAAAAAAGAAAAAGGAGAGGAAGGAAGGACCACAAACCTTGGCACTAGACGCAGCTTCAGAGGATGCTTTGAAACAGCACAGCAATCCAGGGCTGGAAGGTACCTGAAGGTCATCTAGTCCAACCCCCAGTCACATGACCACATAGCCATGCCCACCCAATCACATAACCACATAGCCATGCCACCAAGCCACCCCACCAAGCCACACCCACAGAACCGATAGTAAAAATTTTTGAATCCCACCACTTGCACCATCCTGAAACACAGGATACTGTACTTATTCTTTGATTAAGCAGAGTAATGTTTGTATTTGTTGCATTCTTCTGTGCAATTTCCCTGTAAATAAGAGGGTAATTTCAAGCTCAGATATTTATATGTTCTGTATATAATCAGTGTCAACATTCTTGACTTCACAGGAAATTTATAGATTACTATAATGCTGTGGAATAAAATGGTTTTATTTTTTTCTCTATAAGGTCAGTCGAACGTACTGCTGTGGAACTTACAGAGCAGGTCCGATGAGACAGATCAGTCTTGTTGGAGCAGTAGATGAAGAAGTTGGAGATTATTTTCCAGAATTTCTTGATATGTTAGAAGAATCTCCATTTCTTAGAGTAAGTACTAAAGTTTGCTTTTGCTGATTTAAGTTTTTACTAATGTTAGCACTAAATTGCTGGTAGAATAAAAAGTAATAAAGCATTATTAAACATTAAGAGAATAGTTAAAATAGAAAAGGAAATTTGTAATTTTTGTCTAATTTTATTGCATGACAGAATGAAATAAATTATACTGAAAACATAAAATTCTTAATGACTGTGTACAAATTATATTTTAATAAAGAAATAGTTCATCTGTTTATAAGATGTCCAAAGCACTTCATGTCGCTATCTGACTAGTTTTCTTTTGTGACAAACAGATGACTTTGCCTTGGGGTACTCTTTCAAGTCTCAGACTTCAGTGTAGGTCACAAAGTGATGATGGGCCCATTATGTGGGTAAGACCTGGTGAACAGATGATCCCAACAGCTGATATGCCAAAGTCACCATTCAAAAGGCGCAGGTAATCTTTTTAGATGGGAGGGAATTTGTACCTCTAAATTTTAATTTGCTGATCTTATCTTATCAATAATAAATTGGCTATTTATTATTCTGACAACTTTCTGAAACTTAGTTGACACATGTGTAATTGTAAACTTTCCTTCCAATATAGTTGTGATAATTTTGTACATGTTTTTTGTAATGCTGCCATTCCTTTCCCTTCTGTCAATATCAAATGTTGTATTATAAACTCCCAGGATGCAAGTTTATGTTAGAGAATTCAATAGATATTGATGGAATAGCTATATAAATTAAAACTACAGTTTCCAGCTCAGTGCACCTAATATAAACTTTATTTGATTTAAAATATATTTTCATTCAGGTACTAAAATTAACTGTCATATTGTCATACTGTTTCTGAAGATGGTAAAATATTAAAATGATATTGAACTGTATGAAATCATTAGTGTTTTAAGAGCAAGACAGTAAAGACTCTCTGTGTCGTAGCTGCACATTGTTACATTATTGGTTAGTTTGATATCCTGTCTTTACTTCAGGAGCTCAAGGCACTGTGCATAGCATTCTAGTGTGGGTTCTCCTGGTGCCTTTGAACTCTCAATTTGCATCAGTCCCGGTGAAGGTTCTGGAAGGCTGCACACTGCCAACTTTTAAGTTCATTGAATTTCTGCGATGTAAGCATTTGTTGTCTGTGTATTATATTTAAGCTGTGAAAAAGTTGAAGTTATCTGCAACACTTTTCTTTCAAAAGGCCTACTAATAGTGCATAGAATAATCCCTGGTATATAACATCTGCATAAACTTTTTTAAAAGTGGCCTTTTACTGTTAATCCTTTACTGTTTTCCATTTTAATTAACATTGCATTTGATTATATCTGAATTAAATCCCCACTTATCAAAGTAGTACCTGTATAATGATGTGGAAAAGTTAGGGTAGCTGATTTTCTGTTTTTATGACATTACTTTTTGTATAGCCCCTTCATAAATTTAATAATTATTTTCTTTTTCATTCCATTTCATAGATCTATGAATGAAATAAAAAATCTCCAGTATCTACCTCGGACCAGTGAACCCCGTGAAGTTCTATTTGAAGACAGAACAAGAGCGCATGCTGATCATGTTGGGCAAGGGTTTGATTGGCAGAGTACAGCTGCTGTTGGAGTTTTAAAAGCTGTGCAGTTTGGTGAATGGTAAGAGTGGGGGTTTATAGCATTTTAAAATAGAGATGTGTTGATTTTTAACAGAACATACGTTATAATAATGTTTCTGTTACAAGGCATTTTTTCTATAAATTCTTAAAATCCAAATTAATCAGAAAAATCTAATCTTTGAAAATTCCCGGAATGGGGTTTTTTTTTCTAATGCAAAAGGAATTGCTTTCATAGGACAGTAGACTTGTTTGTAGTAGGATATTTTGAGATGGCATATTTGTGATGAAGTCTTGAATTGAGGCCCATTTGAAAGTCAATTCTGTGGAAGCTGCAAAAATATTTAATTATATACCTCCATAAAACTGCTACAGTACAGCTGTTGTTCTTTGTACACTTATAAGTCATATCCTTTATCAAATTGGTAATGGGGAATAACAGTTGGATTAGAGAGTGGTTTGCTGTGAGCAGTTCACATTGTTGTATCACTTTCTTTGTACATGAGTTCCCTTAAATCAGGAACCATTGTTTTGGCAAATCCAAGGAATATAATCTTTCGTCATATCAAACATTGTCCTGTCTTTTGGGATTCTTTTTGATTTCTGAGTTTTAAGGATTTAGACAATGTTGTAAAGGGATGTAGACTACTGTATTGAACCTTGACTTCCAGACCTATTAAATCACAACTGGTCCTATATTAAGAAATATGATCAGTGTACACTTGCAACTGGGATCCTACTGCTTAAAGTGACAGATAGAAGAACTTGACTGAAGAAACCTGTGTAACTCTGGGGAGCTATATGCCAGCACCAGACATTCTATGTTATGGAATTAGAGCTCATTCCATAACATATATGTCATTTTTCTAAACGTCTAATGATGCCTTCCTTGAAAGATGCGGTGATGTGCCTCCTCGATCAGGCTGCTGTATGTCACCATTAGTCCTAATGGACTATGGTAGTATAAAAATACAATAAATAAACCATCTTAGAGAAAGGGAAATAAATTGTATTTTATATGTACATGAGTTTACATGTCTCATAATATATAAAAAGGAAATATTTCCTAGAGGTTGATGGGAATATTGTTTTGCTATTGAATTGTGGAATTTTCAAAGTTTAACTAATATTCTCAAACATATTTTTACAATCTTCATTTCTCCAGGAGTGACCAGCCTCGTATAACCAAAGATGTTGTTTGTTTTCATGCTGAAGATTTCACTGATGTAGTTCAAAGACTTCAGTTGGATCTGCATGAACCTCCAGTATCACAGGTAGTCTTACACATTATTTCCATTTAAATGCTGTTATTTTTTTCCTGAAAGTTTTCTTTGTTGATCCTTGATTATGAAATAAAGTGGGGGTTGGGAGGTGTATTAGGTAATGTTTCTTTAAAGAGAAACAGTTCCTCAAACTAGCATAACCCCATCCTCTTAAAAAAAAGGTTTCCTCATTGTTTTCTTCCCAAGAGAAGAAGCTAGCAGTTGTTTGTGAGTAAGACAGGTTTTGCCTGGACTTTTGTCTATAAATGTGTCCATTATTTTTTTAGCAAAGAGTGAACTAGTATGAATAGTAGAAGCAAGATTCTTAAGCTTGGTTCAGGCTTTAAACCATGTTGATTTCAAAAGTTATTTTATATTTAAATATTTGCTGTTTTAAATAGATTTTTGCTATACTTTAAGATATTTTTGTTTTATTTGTGTGGTATTATTCTAAAGTGTTTTGAAAAGTAAAATATAAGTTCTGAACAGAGTACCTGGTTCTATAGACATGCTTAGATGTTCATTGTGATAAGAAAGGCCAAAAAAGAATTGTCATACTTGGGTTAAATTTAAGATTAAAGTTTTTGACAGTTCCTTAACTTATCCCACTCAATATTAAAAAAGATAGTTATAATTGTTTATTAACACTCCAAATTGTTTGATTAATTGCTTCCTATTAGAATGGGGATTTCCTTTATTTGATCTATTAGCATAGTAGTAGTTTCAGTGTCATTTAAACTTCATGTTGACTTCACAACAACTGGTCTTTATGACTTATAATAATATACAGCACTAAAAATACAATTTTTAAATCTTACTCATAGTTATCTCTTTTCTTCCCTTCAGTGTGTTCAATGGGTTGATGAAGCTAAGCTAAACCAAATGAGACGAGAAGGGATTCGTTATGCCAGAATCCAGCTATGTGACAATGACATCTACTTCATCCCTAGAAATGTCATTCATCAGTTCAAGACAGTGTCAGCTGTCTGCAGTTTAGCTTGGCATATAAGACTCAAACAATATTATCCTGGGGCAGAGGATTCTCAGTGTATGGAAAACATTTCAAATATGGACACGGTGAAACTGGAAAGTGAAGACCAATGTGTACTTATGAAAAAAGAGTCTGAAGAAGAAAGAGAAGTACAGACTGCAACAGTAGCATCACCATCACTGTTTTCACCCCTGTCATGACTTGTTCTGCAACAAGATTAGCTGGTTGCTCCTTCCAGCTTTTAAAACTAGAATCAGATCAGCAACACAATCCACAGAAGGATCATATACTCTTTCTTGTCTGATATGTACATAATCATACATTTTTAAACAGCTTTTTAAAATTTTGATGTGAAGTTATAGTTTTATAACTGGGTTATGTTTTATTGGAGAAAAACTTGCCTATAATTCTATAAAGAAAGGTGACATTCCAAAATGTCAAGCGTATCTTTTTTACACAGATTATGCAAAGTTAGAGTTGTATTTTATTCCCTTAGTACAGCATGTAGTAGTGGACTACAACTTTTTGCATTTCTTTTTTTAAGGGATGAGGTAAATAATTCAACATCTCAATAGTTTTCCTTCAGGAATATCAAGTATTTAACACTTGATAAGTCTGATAACTTTTCATCTATTTTATCTTTAGCTTTCAGCATAAAAGGGATGGTTTCTGTGGCAGATTCACAAAGTGACTCTCCCTCCCATTCAATTAATGGCTTGAATGAAAGAGAAAGCACAGCACTTTTAATGATCAATGACATTTGTATGTGTGAGAGTTTGAAAGCCTGGAGAAAGCTCAAGTTACCAGCAGTGTAGATTAATCCTTAATTGCTTAAGAAGACATTCAGTAAGAAGTTGATGTATGAGATTAGTTGCAGAGTGTATGATCTTGTTGAAATGAAATTACTGATACAACTCTTTCGTGGTCCTCTGCTTTTAATGTATATTGGAATATTTTTTTAATATCTTTCCGAACTGCATAACTTAATACACTAGTGTCTAATGAAAGTAATTGTTAGCAGTCTCTTCGACGAAACTGCTATCTCTGAGCACTTTAAGGCTTTACAATATTTAAACCAACTTGGTGGCTTGTTTAATTCACAGTAGGCATCTTAGAGGGAAAGCCTCAACTCCTTCACATTGAGGCACTTAATATAATAGGGCAGGCCTATATCTCCTTTATTCTTTGAAATTATATATAACTGATTCACAATAAACTGTCACATAATCACATATGGATTGCTACTTTTGCAAGTAATTCTTGGATTCCTTAATGCTATATTGGAAGATTAAACAACACATATTAGTATATTCAGTATAATTGGCTAATGTTATTTAGCATTCCTTTAATATTTCCCAGCATTAAATAGATTCAGCTTTTAATTCATTATATACAGAACAATGTTTGTTTTGAATATTAAAACGAAATTGCCCCCCTTATATGTAGGATCTGAACTTTATCACAATTTAATCAAATTTATTTGTATTTTTAATCTGTTTTTAATGTAGAAGAGAATAGGAGTGCTACACCAATGCAAGTCAAGAAAGCAGTTGTGGGAAAAATGCAAATATTTGTATGTTTGTAATAGCAATTACTTTGTGCAATATTGTTTTGTGTAGATTATATGCATATTAGCACCTCAGTATAGAGGACACAGTTTTAAACAAATAGCAAAATAATCAGAAAACTTTGCAGTATTTAGATAGAACTTGTATTACTTCTGATATATACATGTTTATGTATTGACTTTGGTGCAGTCCTGAAGACAAGTAGAAAAATTTTCAACAAATTGAATTTCCATATTGAACTGGTAGGGACTTTCTAAATAATCTGTGTAAATAAGGTGTTTAGGTTGAAACCTTTTTACAAAAGGTAGTGAGTTCTTATACAGGAGCATAGCTTTTAATGAAAAATTCTAGATTGATCAATACTGGTTCAGAAAACCTCTGTGTACTCTTTACATTTTTTTTACAGTTATCCAGAATTTTCAAAAGCTGTAGCTGGCTGTCCTAAGTAAAATTTTTCATAGAGAATATGGGCTTCAGTAATTCATTTATGTTTCACCAACTCCACATTTTTGCATTTTTCTTCCACTAATTTTCCTCGTCTTCCAAACATCAATTTCCCACAGTTAAAGTTATATAAATAACAAATACAACTCCAGATGTGTCACTTGGATATTTCAACTGCATTGAGTTGCACTGTATGCTATATGATCACTCAGGAGTTGGATTTAAAAAATAATTGAATGAAAAACTGTTTATTACTTCGCTTATCCTGTTTTTGAAATATACATTAGAAAATTATTTCAAATTCTACTATCTAGTAAGACATAGAGTAAGATGAAAATAGTAGTTGAAATCTAAACTTGCTCCTTTGAGAGCAGAATGAGGTTTTTCTATTGGCAGAGGGAACCAGGATTCAGAGGATCCATTCAGCTAGAGGAAAAAAGTTTCCCAAGAAAAAAGTTTCTCCCAGGAGAAGAATTGGCAAAAGAAAAGAATTGGCCAAAATTACCAATACACTTTTTTTTTTCAATGTGAACTCCATTGTGAATAGGTCAGGATCCAGTTCTATAACCTGGAGGTCTGGATCCAGTTCTATAACCTATATGATGCACACAAAAAACCACAGTTTTTTGTGTGCATCACATAGCAATAGGCTTACAGGATAAGCCTTTTTTTTAAATTAAGAAACAACCTACTAAAAGTATGTGAAATGAGTATTCATGACTTTGCCATTCATGAAAGATTAAAAAGATTAAATAAATGATTCTGAAGCGGCATCCCACATCTTTCCAGTTCAAGAGTTTTGTGTCAAAATTTTATGGTATTATGTATAAATGTATTCAACTTACATTTCAACCATCAAATATATTTTCTGTCACCTATTTTGATTTAACAATACATATAGTTTTTACTGCAATTACTTTGGCCATATCTTTACAACAGTTAAAAAGTATGAATTATCACTTACTGCATTCCCTAGCAAATACCAAAGAAGTCTGGGCATGAATTTTGGTGTATCTGCCAGGACTCTGCTTATTTCTCTTTATGCCTATAGTTCACCTCATACTGCTAGACTGTTTTTCCTAGAAGCTCCTGAGATTCAGAATTTAAGCTTTTTCAGGAGTAGGAAGAAGGCTCAGTCAGAAAGCCTAGTGCATGCATCTCACTCTGGCTCAGTGGTTAAGATTCTTATGATAGGAACAGTTAAAAAACCCCCACTACAACTGATGTACTAATCCATGTATATTCTAGAGTAAGAAAGACCAATACAAATACTTGAGCGAAAAATAATCATAATAGACCTGAAAAAGTGAGTGGCAGAATGGTTTGACTTAATGATTTTGTTTGAGAACATAATATTTGCTCTTGGAGTAGAAAAGATGAAAATTAATTTCTCAGGAAGATGTGGGAGTGATTTGTACTGATATGATGAATTCAAAATGATTATCTTGCCAGCGTAATTGATACTTTAATGCATAGTTGCATTGCAAAGAGATTTCACTTAAGCCTGACAGGAAATCTTATTTTATAAATTGCAAAATATGTGGACATTATATAGTTACAAAATCAAATGAAGAATAAAGGCAGAAAAATCTTTACATTTATTTTATTAGAAATATAGACAATTTGGGAAGACATTCATTTCTAATCTATACAATTGTTGAATACTAGTTTAGCATTCATTATATTTTATCTTTCAAATGCCATTAGCAGATCCACAAAGGTAGTTCTTATTTAAAGATCCTGAGCAGCTCTTAAGTTGGAAGCTGGGTAATTTCTTTTGTTTTAGTAAAAATCAATTTCTTTTTAAATACCAATGAAAAATAATATGTATTCAAGACAGGTTGTACTGGGCTACTGATTCATTTAGAAAATCAATAAAAGCAAAATTAAGAATTAAGTGAATTAAATATTTCACATTCTCCCTCACATATTTCTGAGCATGAAGCAATGTGTAAATAATGGACATGTTCTCTTCCATGAAGATGGAACATATGGAGGTTTCATGTGAAATTAAGGAATACTTCCATTACAGATTTTATCATATAATAAAAGGGCTCGTTAGCTGTTTTCCTATTTTTGAGGGTATAACATTTGTCCAGAGACAAGAAAGTTGATAGTCAGAGCCCCAAGATGCATATAACTTTTTTTTTCCTCTCATGCTGCCATTCATATGCTTGAATTTATTCTGGGTGGTGAATTATCTTCACTTTTGGCACAATCCAACCAAAGTTAAGCATCTATAAGTCCCATTTATTTTGAACGGTAGATAAGCAGGTGCTTAATTCTCCATTGAAATCAGTGGAACTTTACATGTGTTTACTATTGGTGGGATAGCACTCTTTATTTCCTTATAAATGCTATTTATAGCCATATTGGTTGTGTTTGAAGGTTGCTATGAATAAGGATATTTATCCTTCAGCTCCTAAAATTTTTGTAATGTGGATAAACTCTATGTTGGTCCAATAAACAAATTTCCAATAATGTTATGGCCTTCCATTGATATACATAATATTTTTAGGACTCAACAGCACATGTAGTTGATAAGGGGCTTCTTTTAATCTAGCACTTTCAATTCTGTCTAAGCAAATACTTATCTTTACATGTTGTATAAAATAGATTTGTGTAGTGTTTTGTGATTAAATTCAGTTTTGATTGGCAGCTAAGATATTTTTCTGTGGTTTTAATAATCTAAGGTCTTTGCATATAAAGGATATGTACAATTGCCTGGAAGACTGTTTTTGTTTTTTTGCTTTGTGTGGCCTTAGTATATTTATTGACATTTGAGCAAGTGTTTTAAAGAAGTTTTTATAATAGTGTAAACTGATGGGAAAATTTTAACCCTCTCTGTGAATAATCCTTTGACACAGTGCATTTCTTTTGGTAGGTGACTGTACAAGCGTATCACTGTCAAAGCTATTTGTTTAAAAAAAAAAGTACAATGGAATGCATAGAATTTTTCCCCTGTAAAGTATTTTTTTAATAAACAGAAGTCTGATTTGTGCTTAATTAAAATGCCTGTTTGGTAGAACCCTGTGCTGCAAAATATTGGGTACAGTGGAATAAATGGTAGCTTTTGATTAGAAAAGTGGGATTAAAATAAGTGAAGTTGGATAAATAATAAAAAATAAAATAAGGTATAAGCTACTTCAGGGCAAAACTTCTAAATATGGCTTCAAAAAGTAATTTGTTTTAACGTATGTGGCAAGATTGTTTTGGAATCATATAGTACAATTATCAAGATCTTCAAACTATCTACTTCTAATCTATGCTCTTTTTCTGAGCATTCTCATGTAAATTGTTTTTAATCTTTGCACCTGACCCTTCTTTTTTTTCTTTAGATAGACTGGTATTTATCTTTATTTCAATAAGGAAAAGATTCTTTTAGAATTTGAACAGCTCGCCCTTTTTATTAAGATATAGACTGTCTTTACTTTTTCTTGTCCAAAGTTTTTTTCATCCCAGGGAATGTTTTAGCAGATCCCAATACTACATTCAAGCATAATAGGAATTCCTATTTTCCCTATTGGCTAGTATTAGCAAGGAGAGGGTCTTGACTGGATATATTTCTAGATATCCCTCCCTCCCTCCCTTATGTAAGATGGGCACATTTAACTGAAGTTTTGTGTTCAATGTTACTGTACATTTGATATCTCAAAATTTCTAGAGAAAATAAATCCTGAACACAGAAGTGCTTTAAACCGACAGCTGTATCACAGATTGTAAATTTCCGTAGCTCAGTGAAGCAGAGACAAAGCAGGAGATTATGAGAGAATGTTATTCCCTTGATTCTTCCTCTTGCTTAAGTATAAACTCTTTCTTAATCTTGCTAACATCCAAATCTGCAAAATTCAAATCCCTCCCCAAATAGCATTGTCACTGCTGAGAATTTTGGGACTTGGGAGTCCACATACCAAAATGAAAAACACCAGTTAGTGTTATTTATGCTGCTGTTTATGGAATGACAAGTTGTAAAATGTTTGATGGAATGGAAACATTATTTCCCACAGTTTCAGTATTTATTTAACAATAGATAGGCCTTTCTTTAAATTATTTCCTAGCATCTCTAATATTGAAAATTGTAAGCTAAGAAGCTCAAACTGGATGATGACCCATTTTCACCTGAGAGCAACCTTATTGTCCAAGAGGAGAAAAATAGAAGACAACACATTTTGCTGCATGCTAGTTTTTATCTATGGTTACTGCTTTCAAGAGACTCCTGGGTAATGAGGCAGGAATTTACTGGAAGTAGCTGGTGTTTAGAGATGTGCTGAGAAGAATATGAAATGGAAAATAGCCTCAAAGCAGTCATTGATATAATGACCAGGAGACAATATAACAAAATTCTAATATCACCATCACAAGAAGGGATGACAAGCATTTATAGATATTCCTTTTTGACTGACTTTTTGACCTTATATTATGGAAATCAAAGCAACAGTGAAGGCGGCTATTCCGTTCTAATTGTCTGCTCTTCAGTGTGGGATAAACCTAAATCAGGATTTAATCATGGAGGAAGCTGCTATGTACATTTTGAGACCTGAGAAATTTTTCTTTTTCCATCACTACTTGTTAGACTGTTATGTGATGAAGCAGGCTAGGGTTAATGGTAATAATCTGTAGGAAACTTTAAGAATTTGTAGGGCCTACATCGATATTTGTATGGCAGGAACACTAGGGATATCACTGTATATAGTGTTATCTACCCGATGGCTTAGTCTTATACTGTATAACATCCAGACTGAGATTCACCCATCTACAATACTGTGACCTCTGTGATATTAAACATTACCCTATACATGCAGCGAGGTAAATTATGGAATTTCTAATTGGGAGTGCTGATGATGCTGCAGCCGATGGGTGTCAGTCAGTGGACACTTCCTGAGTCAGTTTTAGTTTTGTGACAGACATTAAATTGCTGCATGGATATATTAAAAAAAACACCCTTGAAATATCACTCAGGAATCAGTTAAAATTTCCAGTTGATTTATATAACAGGCAACATGTGTGCTTGACACCATCAACTTTCAGGGGACGCAATTAAATTTCCCAAGCAGCCACACAAACTGTTGTAGAGGGTCACTACTGCTCCACTTTTCACTGCTACTGCAGCCTGGACAGGGACAATCAAAGAGCTAAATGTTGCTTACTGGCTGCAGAATAACCAAGTCTGGCATAAGTGATATTTCCCTCATGCAGACCAAAGGCCTTGGTTCTCTAGATAATTTGGAGTGATAACACAGATGTAGTTACCTGTGATGAAGGTTCATCTGGTCTCCTCTCATGCCAGTAGAAATAGTGGAATGTGCAATGGAGTTTCTACAGTGGTGGGATTCAACTTTTTTTACTACAGGTTCTGTGGGCGTGGCTTGGTGGGCATACTGTAAAATATATGAAGCGTACTGTAAAATCTCCAGTCAGAGGCGTATTTGCCTGTTCTCCAAACTACTCAAAATTTCCTACCAGTTCTCCAGAACTGGTCAGAACCTGCTGAATGTCACCTTTGAGTCTCTCCATCCATTGCAGCTGCCCAGAACAGGTTGGAATGTTTTTTGTCTATTTTTGGAATGGACTAAAAATAGGGATATTGAAATGGAATTCCCACTACCTTGAAGAAAAGGAGAGCATATTGGTTGTTACTATTTGCCTTTTCCAGCTTTTAAGTTTTAAGGATATGAGCAGAATCTGAAATGGCAAAGGGCGATCAGCTGTTTAATAAATCTTTGCCTCTTCTAATCAAATGGGACTGAATTAGGAAAGTGCTCAATGTGTCTGCTCAAGAGGATGTATTTCCCCTTCCCTAATAAAAATTAGAAGACTTTTATTGAGATTTTGAAGAAAATACAGTCTCAAATTGCATGAACATTAGCTTTTGGGAAATTAAAGAAGAAACTTGTAGATCATTTGTTAGCTTAATTGAGGTTTGAAGTATTTCCTACTCCCCCCCTCCCCCCCACGTCCCCTCGTTTCTTTGTATTGAATTAGAACTTTTAACCCGAAGAATGGTTTGCAGGCTTTACCTTTGCATAACTAACTCCATAAAATCCTTACCTGCATCTCTCTATACCAGGGGTCTCTCCAACTTTGGCAACTTTAAGACCTGTGGACTTCAACTCCCAGAATTCTTTAATACTTGTGGGCTTCAATTCTGGGGATTGAAGCCCACAAGTCTTAAAGTTGCCAAGGTTGGAGACCCCCCGATCTATTCTTCCATCGACGAAAAGTTCCCAAACCCTTATTTATGTCTTTTATTAATAGATTTTCGCCTGTCACATTAAATTTTGCTCTTTTTAAGAGCGTAGCCTGGATTCTCAACCAAATTTAAACTCCTGCTACATCTAAAAGTCTTTCGGCGGTGGTGGTGTTTTTTCGAAGTCGTGAAAAGCCCCTTCCTTCCTATCCTTCCGCGGAGCACAGAACATCTCCTCGCCGTTCTCCGTATTTCGGGAACAAGGCGAATGGAACCCGCCTCGTAACTCCCAAACAACGCGCCGCCCCAAGCGGCCATCTCTACGCCGGCGTTTGATTGCTTTCGCCTTCTTTTCCGCAACGAAATACCGAAACAGGCGCATCGGTGGATGCGACACTTGATTGATGCTGCCTGTCATAACAGGAAGGTCCGGAGAAATACGGACGCCGACTCTCTCTCTCTCTCTCTCTCCCCCTCCAGCCGCCTTTTTGACAACGGCAAGGAAGAGACCGAACGGTCGCGTCTGAAGGCTCTTGGGGCGTTTGTGGATGAAAGGGAGACAAGGGCAGTTGAGGAGTCTGGAGCCAGAGCCGAGGCAGGAAAACATTGTGGCTTTGCATTCTTCCTGGAGGGCAGGAATGAACTAAAGAACAGAAAGGGCTGACGGTGGCAACGCTGGAAGGGAAGGTGTAAAGGAGTTGAGCCAGTGGGCTCAAAAAGCGAAAAAGTCGAGCAAGGAGATTTAGGATTGTGGAAGGAAGAGAAAATTTATTTTATTTTATTTATTTAGTTTAGTTTGGCAAGCATGTATGAGAAAACAAGTTATTAGTGTGAACATAACATGGAAACACGTAAGTACAAACTGGTATAAGTACATGCATAATAAACCGAGGACGAATTAATGGGAACGGTGGGCACGTGAGGTGATTTACGCTCGTTGAGTGACGGGGTCAACACGCCTCTGGCAGATCTTCAGTTCAGATGTGGCCCTAAGAAATGCTTGAGGTGACAAGTGAGTATATTCGCTGATGCTGTGAAGAGAGTTCATGAAATGGTCTGCTGAATTTATTTATTTGTTTATTTGATTGGTCAGTCGCTTACAAGATAATAGGTTACATGTATAAACATGAGTAAGAAATCCAGGAAATAGGTACGAATAAATGGGGACAATAGGACAGGGATGGTAGGCATGAGGGTGCACTTATGCACGCCCTTTACAGACCTCTTAGGAATGGGGTGAGGTCAATAGTGGATAGTTTAAGGTGAAAGGGGTGGGGGTTAGAAATTGAAAACTACATTGATTTCCAATGCACAAGACTCCCTTAAGATAGAGCGCATGAAAGGTCATTCTGGATTTGCTTTGGGAGGCTTAGACGAGGAGTCTCCAACCTTGGCAACTTGAAGCCTGGTGGACTCCGAGAATTCAACTGGCAGAATTCCCCAGCCAGGTTTAAAGTTGCCAAGGTTGGAGACCCCTGGTTAGACCACCCCTCAGACTTGGCAGCTGCAACTCGTAGATCAAGTATGTGAGCTTATTCCAATTTACTTCCTTTTGTGTTTTAAATTTACAGGCTTTTCTTCCAATTGTTGACAGTGATAGAATATTTAATTTTCCTCAAATATGCAGCTTTCCTTTTCCTAGGGTAATCAAACTAGTGCTCCAAAACCTGTTTCGTTGTATAATTGATCTTGGGCATCTTCACTAAGAGTACTTTGATGTGCATTTTTGCTGATATGTGCTTATTCTTGCCCGAAAGATAAGAACTGTCTTTCAAGATATTAAATTAATCTAATATATTTATGACTATTTAATGGCTGATCTTGGACATGTTTGGAAGAGTGATGGAAATGATTTGTTTGCTCTTCTACCCTTATCTATTATATATATTAATTCATTATAGCTAGCATCCATGACAACGATGGAGAGGACACTAA
This sequence comes from Laticauda laticaudata, assembly GCA_004320025.1. Taxonomy (NCBI): domain Eukaryota; kingdom Metazoa; phylum Chordata; class Lepidosauria; order Squamata; family Elapidae; genus Laticauda; species Laticauda laticaudata. Next base: position 35,785 of record BHFT01004233.1, read on the forward strand.
TATACAGTGTTTCTCCAACAATACGTCCTCCCCTAATAGGAAGACCCAGCATGTTTTATGAGCATAAAATCAATTAAGCCCCTCCCCCCAAATTAAGGCCTATATTAAACATGTGAAAAGGGGGCAATGGCCAGGGGGGGCTTGCCGTTAGAAAGTCCTTTTGTTGCATACCCGGATATGGTGCTGCCTGCGTTGACTTTGGCATTGGTGGGGCACTTCGTATCATGAGACCTTCCTCCACCATTGCTTTCTCTTCTCCCTTGCTGCCACGGCGTTTAAACCAACGCCGTGGCATTTGGCACAGCCACGCATAGCCAGCCAGGGCTCCTCCCTGCAACCGGAGCCTGGTGGAGACACTCGGCTTCAGACGGAGTTCTTCCTGGTGGAGACACTCGGTGCCTCTCGCCGCTTTCCCTTTGCTTTCGAACGTAAAGCCAATTATTTTAAAAACGATGCCCTACTACAACATAGCCTCCTCTGCCCGAGACGGAAGCCCAACCCCACGTGGGAAGGCGAATCTCCCAGGGCCGCAGCGCAGGATCGTTCCCCCAGGAGAAGCACCCGGCCGCCATCCCTGCCTGGCGCCGGGCAGAGCGCAAAGATCTTTGCCTGGGGCACCCAGCGCAGCTGACAGGCGAGCCCTCCTTCCCGGTGGTGGAGCTCTCGCCAAGGCAGTGAGCACCTCCCTGCCGGACCCTCTGCTCATCCTGCCAGGGCTGCGCCAGAGCTGTGTGGGCTGGGCAGAGCCAGGAAAGCAAGCCGTGGGTGCGCGCCCACCTGCCAAGCAAAAGAGCCGGGCCGACCTGAGCTTGGCTTCCTTCCCAAGTCCCTCCAGCGCGAACCCGAAGGGGCCACCGGGAGAGGCTGCCCGAGGCAGTGATAGCGCCCACCCGTCCATGGACAGGGAGGCGAGGTGATGGCAGCGCTGCTTCCCTGGCTGGCAGAGAGAGCCTGAAGCCACCCGTCCTTTCCACCCCTCGCCCAGCCTGTCCCTGTACATCTCCAAATGCTCCGGCAGCTCCAAACGCTGCAGCGGAATGGGCATCAGGCAGAGGCAATGACTTGGTGGGGCTCAGCTCGGAGGAGGAGGGCGAGTCGCCTTGCCTCCCTGTCCATGGATGGGTGGGCGCTGTCACTGCCTCAGTTTTTTTAGCAACTACAGTTTTTTAGCAACTACAATTAGAAGAAAAGGATTTACAGGGATAGTTGCATACAGTTAAAACTGCAGACAAAGACAAAGAGTAAGGACAGTAATGATTTTTTTTTTACTTTAATGTGCCAGACTCTCTTAAGATTATTGTATAAATTAATCAGCCTATTTAGGGCATCAGCATCTGTGCAATTTAGTGATTACAAGTCTGATTGGCTTAAAATGAGATACTGTTTTATGAAGTTCTTTGAACCCATTTAAATGTGGCATAAAGACTAATGTTATCTGTTGTAAAATTAACTGCACAAAAGATCTACCAACTTACAGTGATGGTATATTAATAAAAATATAACAATTTGTAATTTACTGTTTGACATGACTTCTGCTTTTGGGGATTCCACTGGTTAAAAACTGGATTATATGCCCACACACACTTGGCATTTTTCAACTTTCATCCCAACTTTCATTCCTCATGGTTCTCCATAACTTAAAAATGCTACCATTAAACTATTTGTATTAAAAGGTAATGCAAAAGTTTTTCTCTAGAAGTTAATAAAATGTTATCCATATCTTTAGCAGCCATATAGTCTTATTTTAAATTGTTACCCTCCCTCCTGCTTCTCCACTATGATATGGAAATAATAGAGTTCTTTCTGCTAACCTACAAATGTTGAATTATTCAGAATTTTAAATTAATGTCCACATTAATTTTCACAATACATATTCAAAGATGAGCACAATATAGAAGCCAACCCTCTCCCCACACATACACTTGCAGCAAATGACATCGTGAAAGCAGGTAAATCAAGACTGTATCAACCTGGTCTATAGAGATCCAGATTGGTCATAACAAGTTGTATTCATTCTCAACCTACCTTACTTGTTAGGATTATTCTGAGTTTAAAATACACAGTTGTTGAGAAAGCTATTATGTTTCAAGTTCCTAAGAGAAGAGTATGAAAATAAATTACAGCAAAATCAGATATAACACATAGAGACAAAAATACGTGTATATACATTAGTAAACTGCAATATTGTAAAAAGGAATTATTTTAATTTCCGTTCTCTAGATAGTGGGGAAGCATTTTTAGTTGTTTTTTTTTCCAAAAAAGATGGGCATTATTGTGGGCAAGTCAAATCTTTTGAATTAGGTATAATGTCAGCTGATATGATAATTCTCATTTAATAGAATTAAAGAATATTATTTCCTGGAGTGTTATCTATGTATAAGGGCCATTATATATCCAGCTTCAAAACAGGTAGGGTTAAAATGTAGAAGGAACTAAGTGGATTACAAAACAAGCCAGATCTTACATAAAAGTTATTTAAGTTTCACAGGTGGATTATATAGTGGAAGGTAGTGTTTGCTTTTTTTCCGAATTTACTTCGATGTGTTTACTTTTACTTTCTTTTTGGCAGCATTTACAGCAAGGAAACAACACAACTCAACTGGTAAGTGACTTGAAATAATCCTGGGAATTGAATAATTGAACTTCACAAGATTTCTTTGGCCTTTTTGTATCTCGATTGCTCGCTCTTGACCAAGATTTATATTTTAAAAATAGCGTGATTGCTTTAAAAACTATCCTGGCTTCTGCATTGCTTCTTTCTTCAGGTAACTTTATTATAAAGTTTATGGCTCCCTATTCTGAGATAAGGACCAAATAAATAAATAAAATGACTCAAGCAATAAAATTAAATTCAGGGATTTAAAAAAAAATAAAACGAGACAGAGCAAGAATGAAGATTCCATGGAGTTAAAATATTACTCTCAGTATCTTTAATCATGGTTATTTTTGTTGTGAATAATAATAATATTGGAGGAACTGTAGGTTCCCCATTCTTAAAAGGCAAGGCAAGGGTCGACTGCTGTATTTAAGTTCTGCTTTGAACAAATATATTAATATGATGTTGTAGCCAGGTCTGAGAATAAAGGGACTGCCTGCATCTCTTTTAAGAAGAAAAAAGAATGGTTCTAGGATGCCTTTTATCATTACTTGTTTCCAAACTTTATAGTTGTATCATGGTGGGTTCAAGGAATTTCAGATAGTGGGATAGGCATAAATAAAAGAACTAAGAAGAAATTTCCTGATAGAACAATTAATTAGTGGAAGGACCTGCCTCCAGATGTTGTGAATGCTCCAACACTAGAAGATTTTAAGAAGAGATTGGATAGCCATTTATCTGAAATGGCATAGCGTTTCTTGCCTGAGCAAGGGGTTGGACTAGAAGATCTCTAGGGTCCCTTCCAAATTTGTTATTCTAAATATTGTAACAACTAATTTTTTGGAGTCAAGGGAATCTTATTTTCCAGCCTTTGTAATATACCATTCTTCTGCATAGACAAACAAGCTTGACTTGTTTTCTTGATCCCCATAATTTGCAAATGTGCGTGTGCTAGAATTTCTTGATGTTTCAGTAACATGCACAACATGCATTATAAATGTTTATCATTTAAGTTCTTTCTAAACACTTTTTTTAGGTTTGGTGATCAGACGATGTTGGATTCCCAGGCTAATTTTAAATTTTTTCTTCTCTTTGTCAATTGCTACTTGCCACTGATGCAGCATCCCTCTTTTCCAATTCCATGAATGTCTGTTGCCCTTTAAATTCATAATAACGGGACTCAACAACTTGTTAATTCCCAGGACATGCATCATTGCAGCCTACAGCTTGGACCTCCTTTGTACAGTTGCCCGTATCTTAGGTTGCTGATCAGTTGCAGTGTTTGCCACGTTCCTTCAGAATAGCACTAAAGGATCTGTGGATGCAGCACTTGGCTAATGCTGTCTGCCACAACATGATGATCCAGGAAAAAGCAGTTGAGAGTGCTCTCTGCTGCTGCATCCTTCTGTTTCCATGGTAACAGGAAGAGGCTTTGAAAGGTAAGAGTCCTGGAGCTGCTTTTTTAGATATTGTGGAGAAGTGAAGATTGATCGCTTAAGGGTCTGCAGGCTGAGGTCAGAACCAACAGGGGAAGTGGTGTAGGAAAAGGTTAAGACTTCTTTTTTTTTTGGGGGGGGGGG